>PNEQ01000972.1:16661-30943 GCA_003012365.1 Medauroidea extradentata | reverse complement strand
CAAGAAACCTCAAGCCCTTTAAGGCAGGAGATAAGGTATTCTTTCACAGGCAGGGTGAACAGGATAGGGCAATGGGACGAGTGCTTGGGTATTCTTCTCAAAGACCACGATCATATGTGATTTTGACACCTGAGGGGAGGCAGGTGGAAAGAAATAGAGTTCAAATACACAAGGGAACAAATAATTTAGAATTTAAAGTAAAGAACACGATCCAGGAGGGGGATGTGAAGGGGACAAACAGGCAGACAAGGGGAAGAAGGGAAAGCATAGAGGAGGACTTTAAAGGATGGGATCATCAGAGTAGGGAATTCAGGGAACGGACAGGGTTGGACCAACATAACAATCAGTTCTCACCTCAGTCAGACAATCTGTTCACCACAGCCCAACCTGCTACCACTCTCATAACGCAAAGTGGACGTATTGTACATAGACCTAAGTATTTGGAAGATTACCATTAAGAAAAGGGAGATGTTATAACTAAAGATAGTTAGGTATTTGCCAGGAAAGTTGAGTGTGTAAGGTTGGCAAGGATGGACGGGAAGTGGAGTCAAGATGGAGAGCTAGTGTAAGTAGTGAGTCTTATGGTTGTATTTCAGAATCTGTAATAATCAGTAAATTAAAGTAACTTGAAGCATGAAGCTGAGTGTGGTTAATTGTAGCTAATATTATATAATCATAGGATACGTAACACCATCTATGGTCAATTGTGCTAAGGAATGTAACTTGTAGCAGTAGCTTTCTGGAAGACAGGTATTGTAATAATATTAGTAAAAGAGGCCATAAAGGATTCAAACCCACTATCACTCCTTCCTTCCAGGCAAGTCACTCATTGCTAAGGGATCTATCTCAGAGGTAGCAGGGAGAGGGTTGAATTAGAGTGTTAATATTGGTTTAACTTACTACCCCAAGGAAAGAGGATTTTGGTGTGACAGAATTAGGATGCCATTTCTTTCTTGGCAGTGTGAAACACTAGTTTCCAAGTAGTTACGGCAGAGTATCTACTATTTAGGTTATTTTCTCACCTGCAAAGCTGGCGGAGGGCTGGGCAAGACTGGAATATGGTAGTTTGTGACTTCATGGTGTCCAAATTGAGGTACACTGTTTATATTTCTTTCGCTGAGCATACAAATCGTTTACTTTGTAAGCTTTTTTAAAAAGAATTAGAATCACGTTAAGGTCTAAATTTTCTCAATTTGTAGAAGCTAGTTTAAGGAATTAATTTTTTTTTTTTTTTCAGGAAAAATATTTTTGAGACTTTACGTCAAAATTAGTAATGAAATATTGAGTACTGTAATTATATTTTGCAACACTAAATATGTCTAAATACATCAGGTTAGGGAATATAACTTTTTCAGTCTTGGTGAATCATTTGGAACTGATAAAATTTATTCAGAATTATTCACATTATGAAATAGTTTTGAGTGTGTGATGTGTTAGAATGTGATACATTTACATCATTGTTGCATACAGATGACCTTTATGATGCTGGGCATTGTCTCGTTGGTCGCAATTGTCAACTTTTGGATACTGGTGCCCACTGTGCTTGTGGCAGTTATATTCTACCTGTTCAGAGTGGTGTTTGTGCGCACATCCCGCTCTGTGAAACGATTAGAAGGAATCAGTAAGTTTTTTAATGAATCTTTTGTGACTGTTATTTACTACTATTATAATTATGAAAATCAGAACTGGAAGTTAAGTGGATTTGCTAAATGGATAGCTTTTTTCTCATAGTTACAAAATGGGATTATTGAAATTAGAGAGTATTGTTATTTGTGGGTAGTACATAATGGCATTCTACCACTTATTAGCGTCGTAAATAACTGTAACTATGTACCTTAATTGTTGTGATGGTGCCTTAATTAGCAATAAAAATGTGTCTTAAATAAATGAAACTAATCTCCTCATCTCGAACACCATGCTCACAGCTAGTTAAAAAGCTTTTTCAACTGCCACAAAAACTGTAGCCTGGGTTGGTTGGAGGTTATCCAAACCTAAATGTGATAGAAATACAAAAACATACATAAAAAAAATTAACATATAATCATGGCAGGATTTTTAAAAATACTGTGACATGTACTGGCATGTATCCCAAGTGTTGTTTCGTATCATATACTAATTTCGATATTTTTTATAGGAATATTTGATTAATAATTTTTTTGTAACAATTTAAATTTTTCAAGATAATCAGTTGTGAGGATTTTTACTGCGGGATGCAATATATTAATTGGGGATGCTAGTAATGCAATTAAAATTAAAATTCTTAAATAAAAAATTTACTTTTACTGCTAACGAAGGTTTGGAAATACAATTTTATGGGTCAAATTTATTTGTTTTGTATCATGTTAGGACTAATTTGAAAGAGAATTAAATTTTAAATAATTTTTCTAAGTAACTTTTTCTCGTATTTTGCTTTGTTTATGATTTTGAAAATTTCACTTTGGCGATGAGTTCGTCTCATCTTGGATGTGATTTATCTAGCTGGTCAAAGTTGAGGCAGGAGGAGGCTTGTAGAGGAGCGTGCAGGCATGCAGCCTGCATCAGCAAGCCTTGTTTTAAGCATCGTGGGTGGTAATGCCATGTGCAACAGAGTACTGGAAAGGTAGTGCTCCGCGGAACTACGTATATGGCAATTTGATGACGCAGCGTGTCCCCAATTAAATAAAATAATGAATATTTTTTTGTTTACTGTGTGGTAAACTGTTGTCTAATTCTGTTAGTGACTGTGTAACTTAAGTTCCATTCATTATAAAAGTCAGTTGACCATTTTTAAAATAAGTTGGATCTTGTGGTATTTAGCAAAAGGGGCAGTAGAGAAATCCCCCTTTTTTTTTGTAGTAACAACATTGTAGGTGCTTGTAACAGCAAGTTGTATTATTATGTAGTGATAACTCGCTTTCAGGCAACATATTTTCTATTTGAGTGCAAACGGCAGCAAGTCACATTACTGGTTTAGATCCGAACAATTGAGAACCCTGAGTGAGCACTCGCGACACCAAGAAAACATGGGAGTCTGGCCTCGTATCTAAATGTTCAGCTACTAGTGTCAATTATTTACTGTACTTGTCCGAACTGCTGTTCTACTGATGAGGTGTCAATAAATGAGAATGCCTGATATTTTTTAAAATTTTTCTTTACTAATTCTCTCGTGATATAAACTAATGCTATCCGGGCATGACATAATAAAAAAAATATATATGTACGTATATAAAATTTCTGGAGTAATCATGATCACTCAGCCACTGGTACAACTGCCACTGCCAATAAAAGGTAACTGCCTGGAACAGAGACGGTTCCAGCTATTTTTCGATCACCGGCATTGGAGAAGAGGACAGCACAACTGCCGCATCACAATTAAATTGTGGACCTAACAAGGACTGTGTGTGCACCAACACCGTACAGTTCTTGTCCCACCAACACACCAGGACTACTACGGCAGATGTATCACAATACTAAACACATTAATTAAGCAAAACAAAATGGATGTTAGCCTTTACTACTTAGGTACAAGAAATCACTCAACTTATGTTATAGGGGCATTTTCTAACCAACCCTATCTTTAAAAGCTACGTTAACAAACATACAATAGAAATTAAGAAAATTTAAGAGTTTATGATAGATATCATAAAAATAAATAGAATTTAAAAAATACAAGTTACTAATTACATACTTAAATATTAACACATGTACTACCGTATTTCTGCTAGCGATATACTACAGAGGTATTAACGTGGCAGATTGGTAACCTTGACTAGGAACTTGCACTCATCGCAGCAGCATATATTTTATCCACTACTGAGTGATAGTGATGTATTGCCTATAGGTATGTGGTATTTATTTTAGCCTTTATTCCTGGTTGCTAAACTGTCCAATTATACTGATTATACTATTTACTGTCCCATGCCTCACTTAGAAGACACTTTTTACTGTACATTTCAAATTCTGTTCCACTCATTTATGCGCAGATTCCCTTCTCTTCTTGCACTGTGTTTAGCTGACTGTGTTACCCAAGCGTATATGGTTGGTTTTACAATTAATACTGGATGGGAGGCATTGATTTTACAGTTACTCTTAAAAAAAATACATTACCTAGACCAATCTACAACTGTAATTACTGCCACATTTTGAATTCTTTCAGCTCGCAGTCCTGTTTTTTCTCATCTGAATGCTTCACTTCAGGGACTTACCACCATCAGAGCATTCAAAGCAGAAAAAATTCTTGAAAAGGAGTTTGACAGCCATCAGGTATTTCTAAAACGTTTATTATTGTTTTGAATACTGTAGTTTGTTCTTTCTTTTCTGAATATCAAATTATGTGATTTTCAATATGTACTTTTTCCAGTAGCTTGTGTCGAACAGTTGCACTGTTTAAAAGTGACTGTTATATAGTCTGATTGTGTGCTACAGGACTCAGTAGCAACTAAACTAAGTTTAATGCACCTTTTCTCAAGCAAGCTGCGAGACACACACATGCACACATACACACACTCACTCACACACTCACACTCACTCACTCACTCACTCACTCACTCACTCACTCACTCACTCACTCACTCACTCGCTCGCTCGCTCGTAAGCTGCACAAATATTTTTTAAAAGTTGCATGTGTAAATGAGGATGCAGTTGTTTGATACAGTCAGGGAAAAGACTTACGTACCCTACAACCAGTGGCGTAGCCAGGTTTTCAGTTTTAGGAATGGGTGGGGTTTGGAGGTCAACATTCACCCATCTCACCTATTAAAGCGGGGGTCTGAGGGTTCTTCCCCAAAAAAATTTGTTTTCAGGGTGCAAAATGAGGCTATTTTAGCTGTTTTTCTGGTAGAAATGTATTGAAAACTTTTTTGGTATAAACTTTGACAGAGGTAAAAATTTAACAAAGATCGGCATATTTAAAAAAAAAAGTGTGGCTTTTTCGAGTAAATTGCAAGGACACCGAATACATTTATTACACTTACGTATTGTGACAAGGGCAAAGTTCGTATACATGCTTCACTTTTTTCCCAGCTTTGTTCACAAATTCTAGAAAACTATTCGGTATCTCAAGCTTAAGAAAAAAACTAGCACGACAGGTTTTTTCAATTTGGAATATCAGTAGATATTCATGTTGCACGTAACACCTTACACTAAAGTTGGATTCTATGATCAAAAATATTTAAAACATAACTGGTTGAATATTAGAGAAAATATTATTTTGAACTAATTTACAAATAAATAATTTGCTTATCTACTTATGAGCAAACAGTTTAAAATGAATTACCACTAGTAAAATTTAGTTCACAAAATAATAATAGTTTTGTTTGTTTGTTGCAATGGGAGTTTACAATTAGATTTTATTGGTTTGTGGACATATGCCATTGCTCATGTTTTCCTGATCAACCTGTGTTGAACCTTAATGTCCAAACACTAAGTCCCGATCACCAATCATGTTTTAAAAAATCCCTAATTTAAAACAGTGCATAAAAAAGTCAGAACAAGAAAAATGAAAAGAAAAAAAAGTAAAAATTATACCGTATCAGACGTTAATGTACCAAGAAGAAAAAATATGTAATTTAAAATTTGAGATAAATTTACCATCAAAAACCACGTAACGGTATCTTTGTACGGTAGTTGTGAACAGCACAATGAAATATTGATGCAGCTACCAGTTTATACTCTAATAAATTTGTTCATGGTGTCAAACCTCTGAAAAATGGAGCCATGTAAAAATAAATTAACAGTATTTGGCATGCCTACAACCAAACAAATGTTATGTACTGGTTTTTTAAGTAAATGTTTGTAATGTTATACTTTCTGATAAATTATAAAATGGTGTAATTAATTGTCTGTTAGATGTTTACTGAAAACAATGTGTTTACATAACTATTAAATGAATATACAAATTGTGTTTACATAATTTTGTGGCATTGTCACATTGCCATACATCGGGTGTAGGCCCGTGGAAAACATGCATCATTGTTGTCTGTTCAAAAACACATTCTTTCAAAAAAAATTTATGAATAGTCAGCATGGATTTAATGATTTTGTAATTTCTACATTTATAGAGCAAAGGTTTGTAGTTGCATCCAACATCTTTGCTTATTAAACTTTATCATTTGTATGGCTTACATAAATTTCAGTGCAAAATTTCCTTAACATATTGGTGCCCGGTAGTTTTACCCTACAGCCGGGATCACCCAGATTTTGTGGATGTGACGATGCTGTAGGCCTGCGGGTTTCTTCAGGGGTTACCCGTCCCTCTACCCTTGCATTTTGACGCTGCTCCATACACACATCATTCGTCCTCAATAGACTCTCAAGACCATAGCTGTTAAGAGCTACCCATATCTCTTGACTCACTCATGTGGTTTGCGAAACAGTAATGTACTTGTCCCTGGTGTAGTCACAAAACCAGATATTAAAATTTCTTTCCACAATTAACTGCCAGTAAAAGGGAAATCTGTGACTCATAGCACAGGATTTGGTTTAGTCACTAGCCACCTTTAAGGGCTTGTTCCCATTGTTGTTGTTGTTGTTGTTGTTGGTGTTGTTGTTGGTGTTGTTGTTGTTGTTGGTGTTGTTGTTGGTGTTGTTGTTGGTGTTGTTGTTGGTGTTGTTGTTGTTGGTGTTGTTGTTGTTGGTGTTGTTGTTGTTGGTGTTGTTGTTGTTGTTGGTGTTGTTGTTGTTGTTGGTGTTGGTGTTGTTGTTGTTGGTGTTGTTGTTGGTGTTGTTGGTCTTGTTGGTGTTGGTGTTGTTGGTGTTGTTGTTGGTGTTGTTGTTGGTGTTGTTGTTGTTGGTGTTGGTGTTGTTGTTTTTTTTTTCAGACTGGTGCCAATAACTCAAATATTTTTTAACCAAAAGTTTTGAAAAATTTTTTTGAGTCAATGTGCAATCACACAATGTACAATACTGTGTACTCGTTTTTTAAAATAGTGTACCATTCGCCAGCAAAAAAATAGTTTCCTTCATTTTTGCTTATTTTCATGACAAAAAACGTGGTACTTTGGATAATGAAATCTAAAAAACTGTTCAGTATAATTCTACAAAAAAATTCAGCTACAAATTATAACATATAAGTGTCAAAACTGTGCAGCGAAATTTTGATATGAGTATTAGGCAGCAATGAAAAAAATATTTTCGAAATCACTGCAAAACTACGTAACAAGGCCTTAAGTTCGCTTCCCGAACAAAATGCTAGAATGTGACTGTTGCACTGTTGTAAGTGTGACACGAAGAGATGTCCCCCTGTTTGTATGCACAAAATATTTGGTGGGTAATGTGTTTTATTAGCTTGAATACCCAACCTTGAGACCATGCTGTCAGTGTAAGGGGAGTAAAGTCTGTGCTTTCTATCTGAGTGAATAATTGGATGACCTTTCATGTACCTACTGCTCCAAAAGTTTTTATTACCTTGGTTGGGGGAGAAGCTCTCGGCCTCCTCCCTTCACTATGCCACTGGCACAGTCAGCAACGGCATTGTGAAACTGTATAACTTGTCTTCTCATCTGAGACTACGCCCATGTGGTTGTCAAGCTCAACATGCTTTCTAGTACCTGTAGGCAGTGCTATTGTTGTTTGAAGGGTGTGGCTCTAGTGGTAGGTACTACTAGGGTATAACTAACAATTTTCTCTAAGTTTATGTTTCTCAGGCTGCCTAAGTTCGTAATACATGGAAATATACTTATAAATTGAATTTGAGCATGTTACACATCTCAACGTTTCTTCTTTCAACTGAGTCCTCCGATCACTCAACACAACATTGTAGGAACTCGGGCATCGCTCAGCATCGACACTGCTAACCTGAGACTGAATGTGTTTATCAAGAACATCCCTTTTTTCCCACTCGAGGCGACAATCACATATTCCACACATCAAAATAGAACTATCACTCACATGGAATTCATTGTCTGTGTAATTTTTTGCCCGCTCAGAAATAGACACTTTAATCCACGGCATCTCGAATGCCGTGATAATTACCCTCGAGGAAAACTTTAATTTTTTTATTTTTCACTAGCTATGACGAAAGCCTGCAAGCTACTTCCTGTTTACAACTGCAAACACAGCTCAATCTAAAAGTACATCTGGAGTGTGGGGATGAGTAGGCGCGGCGTGTGTATGTATGTGAGAGAAAGAGGGAGAGAGAGAGAGAGATAAGGTAAATTACAGTGCTATCTTATTGCAGACACCATTTCCACGTATTGTATTTACCGCCTTGTGAGCTGACCCCTACTTTTGAAGACTACCTCAAGAAAAATTAACATGACACAAATGCAAGCCGAACTGTGGCTGTCCCACGCACGCTTATCAGCCGAGAGCACATATTGAGTTAACTGATCCGCTGATGTGTCATGTCGTCAGTTGACAAGTGGAGAGCGATAGTTTAAAGATGGAGCAGGGGCGGGGTGGAAGAGTTGTAAAATGATGAGACAGCTTGTGTTATTGCAATGGGAAGGAGGGCGAAAGGGGAAGAAAGAAGTAAGGAATGTGCGTGACCTAGTTGCATTTCACGGCGCCTTCCTCGGAGCAAAAACGACACGTCTCTGCACTCAACCAAAAAATCTCCGTTGTAATAAACTTGTCGTCTTGCGCTGATAGAATAACGATGCCTTTTAACGAATGTGGAACATACTGTTAACTTTATAGGCATTTAAAATTACCGATAAATATGCGCTGTCGGTTGTAACAACGCAAATTTTACATATTTGTTCCTAAATGCTTGTCCCGATTCTAAGGCGAGACATGATTTTGGAGTGTCCGAATTAAAAAAAAAATGTCGGCTTACAATACGGTAGGTGCGCGGCGTGCATGTGTGTGTGTGTGTGTGCGTGCGCACGCAAGATATAGAGCTCAGATAGCGCACGAAGGCAAATGGCCTTAGTGTAGAAACTGTGTATGTCCACCAATATTCAGGCAGAACACGCAGTTATTCTTCCAAATAGCCACGTTGTCATTTGAGCTGAACGGAAGCTATTCTGACTGTCTTTGTTCCTCCTGCCTCAAGTTTAACCAGCGCCAGCTTACAAGGAAGGTTAGGGAGGGGAGATGGAGATAAGAGAATTTGATAGTTATTGTCCTCTTCTTTGTGCGAGAGTCCGGGCAACATACAATTTCTGTGCTGTCAGGCAAGCTTCATCTCAAGGCTTGTGATGGATGGAAATAAGGCAGTGGGCCGATGCCCCCGGCAGCGCTAATAAAGATATAGTACTTTCCCGGCTCACCCGGAGAATTTAGCATTTTATAGCAAATATAGAAGATTTTCGTATTTTATCGGGGTTATTTCGCATTTGCGAAAACCACGGGCCTCTAAACATAATGTGTCCCATTAAACATACAGTATACAGCCATCTACTTCAACTAAAGTATTCAGCATGTATTTATTAACTGTTGTGGTCTGTAATTGTTAAGCAAAGAAATTAAGTGGGAAACTCCCCCCACCCCATGTGCTCGCATTGTTGACTCATGACATACTGGATCAGACTTGCTTGAAACACATTAGTGGTGGGTGGTGGCATGCTACATGTGCAAGTTGCGAACCAGGCAGCAAAACATGGACCAAGCATTGTTAATCACGTCATAGGCTACGCCCCAGTCACTGCCCCTGCACTTTCAACGTGGCACTCTCTTGTGCAAAGTAGAGGGATGAGCTGAGACATGTCCATGTGACCGGCCAGTGCATGTGTACTCCTGTTAGCCAATGGGTATGTAAACAGGTGTGCTTTGGATTTGTATGTACTTTGGATTTAGAAGTATTTTGTGACTACTAGAAGGTTCTCACAGTGAGAATAATGGTCAGCAGAATAGCTGGTAACCTGTCAGTGTTGTTGACCTGCTAGCAGAAGTATATTAGTAGGTTTAGGTCATCTGCGGGCAAGATAGGGTCTGCTTTAAGCTGTGCAGGAGCTAGTTGTGTAGCGATTGCTGGCAGTGTGGGGAAAGTTTGAGTTGAGCTGGTGACTACTTCATCTATGTTATTGTTAGGCGACAAGCGTGGTTGGACTAGACGACGGACAGACTACCTCGGGAATAGACTCACTCTTGTCGTATGTACCTAGCTGGGCTTAAATCTTTCGCTGCGGAATAAAAATGTTTTATTTATGCCAAGATAGATTAAAAAATTTTTAACAAATAGTTTTTTGTAAATAGTTTATTTTTTGTTATTTTCAAGCGAGAAACCCATGTAACTAGAGTTTACAGAGTCATTTAATTTGGTGTTCGACGAAAGTCAAATGATGCAAGTTAGCAATATTTTGTGTATTTGACTTTAGTCGAACATGGTAGTTTAGGAGGTAACATAAGTGTTAGTTTTGTCTGAGCGCTTTGCTGGGCCTTAGTTTCACTTGGGTGTAATACATTTCTGTGCTTTGGTTCTGTATGAATATGATCGTAGCACCTTGCTGACACTTGGTTCTGCATGAATGCAGGAGCCTCACCAGCCCAGCGGCCGACAGCTGACCAAGTAAAAATTCAGCAATAGTTAGTTAGTCCCCATAGTTACATGCCTTAAATTCTCTTGAATAGGGAATGACACACACTCTCTGGATAGCCAAATATAAGGCAGTCTATTAGCTTTATTTTTGCCACACCGTCTCGTTGTATCAAATCGGGCAGCTTCGACGTGAATAACTTTTGGAATAACATCAGTGTGAACCAAATAGCTCATCCTGACACGTGTACTTACCCATCTTGCCCATTTGGGTTGAACACATAACAATCTTGGCCAGTAAAACAATGCCCCAAGGACTCTGAATGTTTGAGGCTAGGCGAACTGGTCACCAACCAATTTCTGTGTCCTGAGTACAAATACATACCAAGCTTTGCTATGTGAATTGAGTACTAACGAAACACGCAAATATTGTAAATTGTGAGGATAAACCCTTTTGCGGAGTGTGTTTCGTTATATTTCTGCGGAGTTGTTGGTATGATTAATATTGATGAGGTCAGTATGTATTAAATTTAACGAACAAACAAATTTGCCTAATATGTGATTCTGCTACACAGTTAACTATGTATTTTGGGTTATATGATTTGAGTTAGGTATTGTTTTGCTCTACAAATGAGGAGTATCAACGTCCAGGGAAGGTGGACTTTCATGACAGTTTTATATTCATTGAACAAATAAAGCATTTAGTGTTCAAAGTAAAATTATTTTTTGAAAAGTGTTACAGATGTGCTTACATATCACATACTCATGCACTTGGAGATGTGTATGCATGCTTGCAGGCGTGTGTAATGCCCACTAATAATAAAGGCAAGCATCTATGTTCTTGAATAACCAGTCCATATTTTCCTGTTTTTAATTAATTGAAAAATAACTTATTATGTATAGAAATAATGAATATTTAATTTTTACTTACAAGTTAATGAACAGTTAAACATATAAATTTTAACTAATTTATTCTGAAGTAAAATTATGTTCAAAACATTTGTCATGAGATATAGTCATAATCTTTTAGAGATTATGTATCAAAGTATACTGGAGTTGAATTTTGCTTTTGAGAGGTGTACATAATTATTTGTGCACTAACGAAGGAATTACTTTTTTTTTTTTTTTTTTAATAATTATTGTTTTTTTTTTCTTTCTTTTTTTCTTTACTTTACTTTTGCAGAAACACACTATTAGACACTCTATTAAAATGCCAGCAATTTTGTGACAAAATATTTTTATCTCGATTCTGAGAACTTTTAAGTCTTGCCTTATTGGTGCTTTATGTAAAACTGAAATTTTTAGATGATGATAGTAGTAAATTAATTTTTTTCAGGATCTCCATTCATCTGCATACTATTTGTTCGTTGCTGCAAATCGAGCTTTTGGTCTCTGGCTAGATTTTGTGTGTCTGGCCTACATTTCGTGTGTGACAATCAGCTTTCTTGTATTGGACCAAGGTATTGTAGTGACAGATCTGACAGTATACATTACTACTGTGAAACATGATACAGTTTCAAACATTAGAAATAAAATTAACTGTACTATATTAACAATTTTAGTGATATGTTACAGTGAAAATAGGATAAGGCATTGTTAGACATTTTCACCGACATTTTCAAGTGAAATTGTGAGGCTTGTGTGTTCTGCAAAATAATTTAAACTGTATTGAGTACCAAATTTTACCTTCTGTGGTCAATTTTCTTTGAATTGTTAGGCATTTTTGCACTGTCTATTAAAAATAACGACTATGTGGAAAGTTTATTTTATTAATTTCTTATAGCCCAATATGATAACACATATCAGTTTATCTGGCGATTTTGCCATTTTTGGGAATTATAATATTAATGATATTTATTATATTGGGTAACCTTTTATGTTGTCACATTGGCAGAGGCAGTATTACTTGCCCCTGCTGCTCCGTCATGGTTGTTACTTCATCTGATTGGCCTTGTACCTTGTCTCTGCCGTTCTGCCATCCGTGGGTACCATCTGTGATGGTTTCCACCATTAACAGATAGCTGATACTGTCTGGGCCAAAATTGTGAGCTGGTTCTGAGATCTCTAGCTTGGAGCTGCTCTCTGTGATTTGTTTGTGGGATTCTGTTGCTGATAAAGCAAATCTCCCAGCTAAGATGAATTCCATAATGCTGGTGACCCATGATACTCAAAGATGTTGCCCTTCCAGAGTCGGAGCACTGCGTTGCCACTAAAGGACCTGGTTACAGGGCAAGTGCTCTGTCAAAGCTGAGCAGTATGTTGACATTCCGGACAGATCATCCTCATCTCCGGAGATGCCTTCCGTCTTGCTGACAAACACGTGTGGCTTCAAACAAAGAAAGCTTCTGCCTTTTAATCTGCTGTAGTTTGAATAATTTGATGAGTCGGCACCTTTTATACTTCCTGAAAATCTTTGACTTAACTGTGGTGTTAATGGCAACAGGCCTTCCTAGGATCCCTTAATTTTGCCTTCTGAGAGAATATTCAGGAACACTTTTGCCCCAAGAAGCATATCAACTTGCTGAGGTTGGTAAAACTTGGAATCTTACAATGCAAAGTTCGACAAATGAGGCCTGTCATGCTTCTTTAATGGCACTTGTGGGATAGAGAATGCAATCAATGACATCATAGAAACTACTACTGCCTTTTCTGCACCTACGGTTTATGTTACCACGCAGCTTTTTACTCCTTTTGTAAATGAAAGGGGTGCAGATAATGGTGAACTGTGACAAGAATATTAAAAATGCAACTGTTTTAGGCATTATTAAGTAACAAATGAGGCTTGTGAATATGGACCTGTGATAGCTGAAACAAAACGTGGCTGATCTGATCTATCAAACACTTTGACTACAATTGACAGCAAAATGTTGGGTCCCTCAATTTGGGCTCCAGTACAGCACAAGACTCTTCTGACATCACTGGCACTACAGTTGTCTATAACCCTGATTTTACAAGGCCTCACAGTGTATGATAATGACCTTGTAAAATTAATGACCTCGCAAAATCCTGTCCATGTTATTTTGACCCCCAAAATGTACAAAATGGCAGATGGAAACGCACCCAAATCTGCTGAGTGATGTGTGGCAATGTTATGGTTGAGCAGGGACAGGGCGATGCACATGACCTTGGCACTACATGCTCTATCCACTTCCCTCATGCTGCAAGTCAACTGGCTTGTCAGGGAAGGAGATGTATGATGCATCTTGAAGCACTTAGCCACAGGCCATGTATGCATGCACATACAATAACAGGCCTAATTTTGTAGTGTAAGTACACGAGTATATATAAGTGTGTTGGAACACGAATCCTGTAAAAAGTACGTACCTTGCACGAAAGCTTTCACTGGCAGTTTACTAACATAGCCACACCATTACATTGTGCTGAATAAACGACTTGAGTGTCATGTCTATTCTCCATTAATTTTTTAGCTGCAATTCAAATATAAAAGAATCAGTGATTGTACATGGGTAAATATGGTACTATAGAAACAAATGCATGCTGAATCATGTATACTTCAGAGGACTTATACATACACCTTCGTCTCAAACCATCAATAAACAGCTGCTGAGTTACTTCGACCGATACATTAGCAGTAGTTAATTCTAGAAAATTGTACAAGAAATTACTTCCCTTCATCTTGAAGGTTTCAACAATTTTGCTGGGCTTAAGACTGAAGTGGTTTGCATCAATTTCAACACCTTTGTCAGTAGTCTTCCAGTGTTAACTTCAGTGTTATTAGTGACGTCAACGAATCTTTTTCTTCCACCCCACATACTGTAAAGAATATTGCCTGTTTTTCGTGTACCTGTATGATTTTATTTGCAATGAAATAAAATTGATCAGAATATGTTGACGTCGTACCTCCTCAGGCCCGAGACCAAAGCCT
>PNEQ01000972.1:0-10435 GCA_003012365.1 Medauroidea extradentata | reverse complement strand
ATTTAGTGCAGTTATCCTTGTGCCAGCATGGCTGCATGAATATTTGGTAGGTTTTCCCGTTTCTTGCCGTCTCGAGCCCACGACGAAGAGAGAAGACTTGTGTATCTACCGCTGAACTGAGCCAGCTAGCCGAGCGAACCAATAAACGAACCCCAGGGAGATTAGAGGTAGATAGGTATTAAGTGTGGCACCACAGTGTCAACATTTGGCAAAGGAAGTATATGTGGGAGTGGGGTTGTAGTTTGAACGAACTGCAAGCAGACATGATGTTACACTTCCGATTATCCAGAGTTGTGGATACTTGACTCAGTTGTTGGTTTGTTTTTTAAATAAATATAAGTTCCACTTTACTTTGATAAACTCTGTTCACAATGGTATGTTTACTTTTTAGTTCCTTGCAGACCTTTGGTGGAAAATTCAGCACTTAAGTTTATAAACTAAAACTCTTTAAAATAAAATTTTATTCAGGGTGTATTGCAATACTTTCATAAGATAGCAAACAATGCTAAGAAAAAAGTATAGTTATCTATTGGCCAGTCAGTGTTACTTGTAGCAGATTTGTAGTATGTACATTTCAACAATCATTCCAAAACTTGCTTGACCAAATGAATGCCGAAAGAAAACAACAATTAATGATTGTGACTACTAATCAGCTCGAGTGCAAATTATTTTTAGCTAGCAAACCAACAAGTTAAATCCGACTTCACCCCCCCCCCCCCCAAAAAGCAAAAAAATGATTAAATACTCGGGCATGTTTTGTCGGAATTTAAGGTAATTTTAAAAAAGTATATTGGCTCAAAACAATAACAAAACACATTTACCGTCAACAGGCAAGCCACAACCGTAAAAGCTGAAAGAGAAAATTTGTTAGAAATTGCGCAGACACTCGGATTTCACGTCAAAATGCCTCCCAATTACTGCCAAAAATCCCCAAATGCAGCTTTGGTGTCTGTTTGACAGGTGGAGTTAAAAGACATGGTCAAAGAGCTGCCAGCTGGTTTGAACCACAAGATGTCTGAGGGAGGATCCAACTTCAGTGTTGGACAGCGGCAACTAGTGTGTCTGGCCCGGGCCATCATCAGGAACAACAAGATTTTGGTTATGGATGAGGCCACAGCTAATGTTGATCCTGGGTGAGTTTAAAGTGATGAGACTATTTAAAGAGCCTTAATGTTTATCATGTACCGTAAGTTCTACAAGAAAAGCTCAAGGGTACAAGATTTATAGCTATTGAAGTTAGGAAAAGAGATTTAATGACAGTATACATGTTTGACTAAAGTTTTAAAGGGTGGTGCTGGAATAAATACTGTATAACATTTCACATGACCAAAAATATAAAAATGTATTGGTGCAATTTTAAGACAATCTTAAGTGTTAAACCATAAATTTACTTTGTATCATTATTCTAAAATTAAATTTTTTTTTCTAGTTTTGAGGAGCTGAAATGGTGTCTCATGATGATTTTGGACTGATAATGAAATTAACTGTGATCAAATGTTTAAACACTAGTGAAACAGTACCCTTGTTGTTTAGGTAATCACCAGTAAATTTTACATTGTGGTGCTCTCGTTGATATTGTGCTATAATTGCTTAAAATATTAACAAACGTGATATGCATCCCTAAAGAAGAATTATGCTACTTTCAAAAGTGCCACTTAAACTACAGTATAATAAATTATCAGTCTTAATTCCTAGGTATGTATTTTTTGCTTCATATACAACTTAACTACTTAACATTGCTGAGTGGAACCTCATCAGAAAATATCCTGTTAATACAAAATTCTCATTAATACAGTTTCTTTCCCCTTAAAAAAATATGAGCTAATAAATTTTAACTTAAATGCTCAATCAAAAATTCCTTTATACATAAAACAATGGAAAATAAAGTTCAGTGGTTAAAAGAAGTCATGGTCGCTGTATTAAATTGAATGTTTTTATCTTGGGACAAAATGTCGTGAAAATATATTTACAGAACTTTTTGAGTTTTGGTAAACACCTGTTAATACAAACCTAATTATTACGAACTGCAAAAATTTAGAACCATTTTGGTTTGTATTAATGAGGTTCTCCTGTACTTTGCTGCATTAGAGAGCCTACAAACCTGTTAACTTGAAGATGATCCATTTCAAAAAGGAAACGACAAATAAAGTGGTATTTTTAGTTAGGCACACTAATACATAAATTTAAGTTCACTCTGTGTACTGTCTAATTCACGTTTAAGTGAGAGTGCGCGAAGTACATGCATGTGATCGAAGGTAAGGTCTGTCAATGAAAACACAAAGTGTTCATGTGATTGCAGCTGGTAATCAGGGGTGTCCGGAATGCTCGCCATGTGTAGTGGCAGACAGGTATTGAGCGTAGAATACCATGCACAATTTGGTGGTATTTAGGCGAGTATGAACACATCAAGTCGTGGGAACCTATGAATGTGAATAAGATAGGTATGAAGAACCCCAAGTAATCTCTTTGAACAGTGACATCGTCCAGCATGGTACACAATGCAGAAATCCGGGCATAAAACCCTATTTCTCAGATGACAATGTTATCCCAATGTGCTATGGAAGAAATGTAAAATAATTGACACTAATATCATGGTTGCTACAGAATTTACAGATCAAATTTCCGTGGCTTTTCCAGGTTTTCCAGAAGTAAATTATGAATTTCCAGTCTTTTATGTGGAGTTAAAAATCACAACAATTAAAGTTAGAATGTTCAAATAAATTTAATGTGCAAGTAAGTTATTGAAAACTAGTTCTGGAAACTCTGATGTTTACAAATGTACTATGGAAAGTTATCCTGTATCCGACAAATTTAGCTACCATATTCCAGAGAACGGAAATAAGTGTTAATTAACTGGAAGTATTTTAAAAATGAATTGCTAAGATAACATTTCATGAAGTGAATGGTTGTGCAATTTTCTAAGCCTGCAACCATAAAGATGCAGCGCCAGCCTAGAAGCCAAATGCTGGTCAGCCAGATGATGGCTCCGAAAGCTTCAAAAATTCTATTGCTGAGCCTAAAGTTTGTTCTAGAATTTTGAATTTTCAGTGACCAGAAACAATTTCCCTGACTTTTCCAGGTTTTCCCTGACCATTTTGAAATTCCCTGACTTTTCCAGGTTTTCCCTGTTTTCCAGACTTGTAGCAAACCTGAATATTAACACACATATTGTAACTATTCTATTCATGAACGTTAAAAATAACATGTGAAACTACAAACAAAATATAATAAAGTAACACAGTGATTGTTTACCAATAAAGGTGTACAGTACAGGGAATTAAAATTAAATCTTCATATTGCACATCGAAGTATAAATATATCATATTAAGCAGTAGACGTTCGTTAACATTATCAAAGCCCTCGCTATTATCAAACACCTGTATTGTGTATCTGACAGTTTTATGGAATCCGTAAAATAATGTTTGAAGTACATTCATTCCATATTAACCACATTTACATCATACTTTTTTTTAACAAAACCGTCACATACTATAATAGACACTGACCATTTTATAGACATTATGCGAAGTTTTGATGTAATTTATATAATTCATGTTGCACGTGTTGTAGATATAATTACTATGTATACGGAACGTGCAGTGTATGTATAAGTGAATAAACAGTACGTACTTAACAGCCCTAGTTGGGCGTACATGTGTTTACTTACGTTCGACTGTAACAGTGAAACACATTTACAGCTGCAGTTTCTGTCAGATTAAAACACTATCAGAAAACAATACTAACACTCGCTTGACCAGTCACCAATTTAACTCATGTCACACAGAAGTAGCGCACGCTGGTTAGTAGCTTGTACATCTCTTACCGCTTATACTAATATCACACATTTTGTTTACAAACTACAACTCTCACTTCTCAACGAATGAACTGTAGTTGAAAATATAAGTACATATGTGAATTTACTTATTTTAATAATGTCCAACTTAATTCTCTTTAACTGTAAAGACCTTAAATGTTATTTCGTTTTAATGGTGATGAATTCACCAAAGTTAGGTAGACTTTGTAACCACCTTTAAGAGCTGCCCACGTACGTTCACTCCCATAAACATCAATAAAATATTTTTACTACCACATTTTTCAGAAAAATACAAACATTTCTAAAGCATTTTATTAAAAACAGGTACAGTATCTTGAAGTTGTTTTGTTTTTTGTTTTGCCATCAATGTATTTGTACATTTATTTTAAGTACTGTGTTGTAAACAGTAAAGTAATCAAATTTGCGTATTACGTATAGGTATGGTCACAGTACAACATTTTTTTTTACGTCGCACAAACATATCCAGCGCTTAGCTGAACCAACCAAATCGTTAGTTCGGTTGTTGCCCAAATAACACCTGTATGCAAGTGCGGTATATATGTACTATGTATGTCTATTGGACTTGTTATAGCTAAAATGGTTGCAAATTAGGTAACTGTTTTCATGGAGAAATGGAAAAATATTGATCAGAAAACAGTGGGGTTTTTTATATGTGAACTAAAAGAAGCTATCTTGAAGGTCTTTTTCCCTGCAAATACAAGGCCACGTGTGTAACTTGGCAGTGGTGTTCTGTAAGTATATTTTGGGCAGTACTGGAACTTATTATTTTGTAACAATTGAATTATTGTGACTGTATTTTTCAGTGTTTGGGATTGCCGTTTTGACGGTCGGATATTTAGCATACAAAAACATATGGACATACGAACTTTCAAAACTTAAAAATATAACCTCTTAGGCCCTAATGTATTACATAGGGCCTACTTGTTTTCACAAAATAGTTGAAATGCAAGGATGATTGTTTTATGTTTTATTTTACAAATGCACAGTACAGTAGAACTCAAATTTTATGACTGTGAGAACACCTTAAAATCACTTTTATAGTAAAAATCAAAAATTACCTATTTTCGCTTTAAGATAATAAAAAGGATGTAATTTTAAGGGTCTCTTTTTTAATTGCTTAGAGCAGTAATTCCCAAAGTTTTTGGCCTTGCGACCCCTTTTTGGGTACTACAGTGATCTCTCAGTTTAAGGTCTTCCAGTTTAAAGATTCTTTCACTTTAACATCTGTAATTTTTGATCCCAGCTACAGTCCCAACATACTTTTATCATTCAGTTTAAAAACTCCTTCAATTTAAGGACGATTTCTTTCGGTCCCTTGAGAGTCGTTAAACCGAGAAATAACTGTACTTTAAACCATGACTTTTTTTTGTGTTTAGTTTTTAGCAGCGATCTCCTCCCTTTCAACATATAATATTTACGCACATATATGTTGTCTCAGTAATTACTATTTATTTACGTTTTAAGTTCAGTCGTTTAGATCTTCATTTTTACATTTTTCAGTTTCAACAAGTGGGTTGCGACCCCCCAGTTTGGGAACCACTGGCTTAAAGCCTGTGTTTAATTTTTACTGACATTAAAAGAAAATATTTTGTTTAAATGAAATATTGATTTCATTTCTTCCGAATAAAATGAAATCCAATGGCAATGTGTGTGTGTGTGTGTGTGTGTACAAATATACACATGAACACACAAAAGAATATGTGTGTGCACACACCCCCATGCAAGCACGCACAAATGAACATGTGTACGCATACGCATACACAGACGGAATGAAAGGTACGGGAGAAATGGAAGTTCTCCGAAAAAACCTACCTGCCAACGGCAGCGTCCACCACATTTCCTGCATGCGAAGAATCCAGGATTGAACAAACCAGGCATCGAACCTGGATTGCTCAGGTGGGGGTTTCTTAACAAAGGCCATTGCCGATTCTTGTCCAACTTCCATCATTGCCTGAAATTGTGTGTTGCCCTATTGAATGATCTCGCTGTCGACGAGACGTAAAGCCCACTTACCTTACATCTTGCTGAAAGCCAAAACATTGTGGCATGCGGTACAGTCGTGGTGATGGTCATGAAAGTATTGTTACAAGTTTGAGACAAAAACTTTATACGTGGGCAATTCCTACGAGTTCTTTTCGGATAAAGTCTTATACGTAATTAGAAAAAAAAACAGAGTTAAATTAAGTACTGGATTTAATAGCTCACAAAGCTACGAAATACACAAAACAGTAATCAACTATAACTCTCACAACACAATTAGTTATGCACACAATTACTACTGTGTCACAGACACGTTTATTAACTTTGACAATTAAAGCACAAAAAATGTCTACCATCAATTAATTAAACAGTACAAATCACAATAAAATTCAGTCATATATCCAATCAACAGTCTTTCAGATAGTGACAGTGTACAACCTTAATAGTCCGCCGTGGTGATGAATCATAATGTGCTGCGCAGCACCCCTAGTGCACCGCTGTCTTCACTCATGTGGTCTTCGGTTCGACTCCCGTCGCGTACCTTCTTCTTCGCCCATCAGCCTGCCGCACCAGTCCTCTTGGTTCGTCCAACACTGCTCCGAAGGTAGCCGCCTGCTGCCTCACAGTAGACTCTGACGTCACTAAGATGTCTTCACCAGTCTATCTCCACAACCAAAGCACCTTCCTCTAGCACGACCAATAGCGAACTCTCCCCAAATGTGCAGATTGTGTGGTTTTATACTCCTCGAAACAGTCGGGGAATAACCGCATTACAGGGGTCTAAAAATAGACATTACTACATGTTTCGGACATGAATTGAGTCACGTAGGCCGCCCTCGTAGGGTTAAGACGCAGTTGGGACAGGTATCTATGACGTAGCTTCGGCGTGTCTTCCATCACGTAGCTGCCCGGTTTATGAGTCAGGGGCCAGTCCACAAAGTGTTACGAAACAGCTGCCGACCACCGGCCTCCAGGTACATTGCACGCAACAGTATGTATGTAAACATCTGGGGTGGCCAACTTTTTTTCATTCTCTTTTAGGCTGCTGTGTTGCCCCTTCCCTTTTTTTCTTTCGTTTACTCTTACACAGAGTGACAAGCTTGCCTTTCTTTTATTTAAGTGACATTTCTCTCCTCCCGAAAAAAAAAAATAGCTGTGTCGCCCTTTCTCTTTTCCCTTGCTGTCATTCCCATCTCATCTTGGGTTTACTTGACTGTGGTCCATGGCTGGGTATCCTCTTCCATAGACAGAAGCAAAGCTGTATCTCAGTAGGATATTGATTGGCACCATCAGGAAAGGGGAGAGGGGAGAAGACACATGTAAGCTCTGCTGTGTTGGCATAAGATAAGGCTAGGCATGAAACTTTGCCCACCCCAACTCTTGCCACCTAATAATTTATGACTACACTCTGCCATTTTTTTCCCTATATTATGTATATTTTCTGTGTATATTGTGCACCTCAGAATTTTTAGCCTTTGTTTTGTAATATTAGGGCCTATTGCACACGAGTAAATACTGTACATTATATGTCTCGCAAAAATTAATATTAAAGCTCAAGTGCCACATATTTTTAGCGAGCAGTAAGGAACACTGTATATGTATCTCTGTGGACTCGCAAGTGCAGACAAATTTTTTGTTAGATTTTAGTATTTTGTTGCTTGTATCCTCACATTATTTTATTGGTATGGTCTCGTGAATATATTTTTATCACTCCCCACCCCTTTTTTTTTCCATTAGTTTGTTGCAATGTTCTTGGCATTATCTTCCAGTTTTGGACTTGCAAGCATGTTTTAATCATGTTTTTTTTTATTTTCTTTGAACTCTTTTATCCTACTGGCCATGTAAACCTATTTTAATGAAATTACATTGTGTGAAGCAGGCTTGCTGCAAATTTTGTGATAGTATGAAGCGTGCTTTTGCTGTCTGCGGCCACTACACCACCTCTCAGCTGGCCCTCCTCTCCCTCTATCTCTGTACCATTAACCCCATTTCTCTCAAAATAAAACAGCTCTCATTTTACATGCAACAAGGCTCAGTATTTCTGTAGTCATTTGTGGTCAATGTTCCTTTAACTTCAACTTGTATTTTCTGCTTCGGTTTAATGATAACCATTTTAGATTATGATTTTTTTGAATTACAAATTTTTAAGACTTTGGTTTATGATGATTACCGTATTTGCTCATGTACACCGCTCTTCTTTTTTCCAAAATTTGATTGCCCAACATGGAGGTGCACAGCATACAATAGATACATAATTTTACTTTGAAGTCCACATGCTACGCAGGGAGGTAGAGGTGCACACAGGAGTCTTGGCAACGCCAGTGCAGGTGACTTGGTGCCCACACGTTCAGCCACATAGGCGTAGGATTGCGGATGCCGAGATAGTCAGGTGCGATCAATAACTTAGACATGTATGTAGCCAGCACTTCTCATCACATTAGCAGAATACAGCATTCAGTTACTGTGGTGTTTATGTACGTAATGGTATTTTGATATTACATCGAAATATGAAAATTATAGTGTACGGTGGGTCAAAAACTAAAAGTTATACCGTATTTATCCTGTATAATGTGCTTTTATTCCAAAACAACTAATAAAAATTCAGGAGTACGCACTATACACTGAAAATATAAAAGAAAAAGTTGAAAAAAAAAAAGGCTGTGACAGGAAGGGGGGAGAGGGAAGGCGGAGTTGTAGTCGTAAATTGGTGGGTGTCAAGAGTGGGAGGAAGAGAGAGAGAATGTTCTCATCACTCCGTTCTTCCATCTATGCTCCTCTTCCTTTTCTTTTTCTCTTCCTCTCCCCAACTCTGCTGTAACTGCCGCAGCAAAAATCCTATAATTATTTTTTCATGTTTGACGTGACAGAAATGAAAGTTCGTGCGTGGCAGGCGTAAGCAATACGAGAAGTTAATTTTGAGGTCTCGTGATCAGTTATCTTTCCATGGGGAAAAAAAGGAATAGAAAAGGGCTACACTGTTCTTTTTTTTTTCTCCTAGGAGAGGGAAGGCATGGCAGGGTGGTGGTTGGGCCTGCACAGCCCTCTGTTTGTAGCCACCCCTGCTACATTTCTGAGCCTTTCTTTCTTCTCAACTCTGGACAGTAAATAAAAAAAGGCAAGCTTGCTCTGCTGTCATGGCACGTTACCTCGACGAGAAAGGGTGGATCGAGACATGCTGGAAGCGGCAAACACACAGCACCGCAAAATGGGGAGAGTGGACTGTTGTGTAGGTGTGCGCACACACCCACACACATGCGTGAGCCGGCTGCAGGCAGGCAGCAAGTAACCTTGGCAGACAATTTATGGATCGCTGTAGACAAGGGTGAGGCAAGCCACAATCGCCCCCCCCCCCCATTTTTCCCTCCCTCTTCCATTCTCTCCGCCATCACTCTCTAGCCAGTGTGAATGTTATCTTTCCCCTCTCTTTTCTTTGCTGTCAGCCACGTTTCCTTCCTTCCTCCCCCTGACTGATCTGCCATAGCCTCCCTGGCGTTGCTTCACAGTCTCTTACTCCCATGATTTTTTAACATGATAGCAAGGCACTTAAATTTTATTCCTTGGAACTTGCTGCAAAAATCATGGTGCACACTACACTGTACACAAGGGCGCACTATGCACGAGTGCAGTAGAGCCCCGATTTAACGAACTCTGGAAAAACGAAAACAGCGATTTAACGAAGGGATTTTTGGGAACCTTCAAAAAATTATAAAAAATGTATTAATTAACTAAGTGACTTTGATAAAATGGAATATTAATTGTAATGTAAGTCTATTTATAATACTAGCACCGGCCGCATTATATACTTATTTCTCTGTAGATAAGCTTAAACTATCCATCGAGGAACCAAAAAAAAAAATCATTAAAATTCGTTGAAAACTTTTTGGCTGCAGGAGTGACTTTGAGATAAGCACATGCTCCTAGCGAGCGATGCTGTGTTGCGTAACAAACGTGCACCTAGATCTTCATCCTAGCGGCTGTCGAGTGAACGAGCATCTAATTACCCAGTCTCCACAGCGTGGCAGTGGATAGCGCAAGAACTAATTCACAGATAGTGCTTTGCGTCTTCGTTAGAATGTGCTGCGGTGCAGTGTGCTCGTGCTCTATTGATTATTTCTATTTCTGATAGAATGCAGTGGTGTCTAGCATAATTATTTCTTGTTGCGTCCCATGGTAAAACAGACGAATTTATTTTAAAAAATACTGTTATATTATTGTTCAGACTTTTTACAATGAATTTACTACCATAAACGTAAATAATTAGTTTCTCCAATGCTAAAAAATCGCTAGAGTGCAAAATATATTTAGCGAGCCGACCAACGAGTTTGTTTCAAAAGCGCCTACAAGCTACAATGGCCGCCACTGATGCGTATTTAATTATTATTTTATCGTTGTCTCACAAACTTTTAATTCAGTTTTCATTACAATTTTTTTACCAATTTTTCATGGGAATTTCCTTAATTTTGTTGGTGGAGCGCGTGGGAAAGAGACGTAAAGATTAACAGCTCAACAGCGTTAGTCATCATTTCTCACGTGTTGATGGTACACGGGCAGCCTAACTGACCATGCGCACGCTCGTCAAACTTCCCACTGGAAGTTTTTTGAAATTTTTTCCACCATTTT
>PNEQ01000971.1:54009-64075 GCA_003012365.1 Medauroidea extradentata | reverse complement strand
TTTTTTTTTTTTTTTTTTTTTTTTTTTTTTTTTTTTTTTTTTTTTTTTTTTTTTTTTTTTTTTTTTTTTTTTTTTTTTTTTTTTTTTTTTTTTTTTTTTTTTTTTTTTTTTTTTTTTTTTTTTTTTAGTTCCAGTAACATAGCCTGCCAAATACTTTACTTGTTTTCAGTGTTAAGTGTTCAACTTACAAAAGTTAAAATGCTTAGCTGTTTTCTTTGGGCCACACCTTCTAAGCATAAGCATTTTGTATGCAAACCGTTGTGTTTAAGGTATTTTACTATCACAATTTGATTAGTATACGACACCTTCTGGACAATGACTCTATGGCATGGGCACAAGCCCGCACGTGTACGTTAAAAATAATATGTATATAATTGCTAAACACCGAAAGTTTGAGGCTTGTGTGCGTTACATACTCGAGGCTATTCATGTGCGGTGTAAATAAGCAGAACTTTACGCTTTTAACAATTTTTTATATTACTGTTGCGTAGGCTTTCATGGCAGTTTTGGCTGTTGGAACACAGTAGTAGAGTGAAGAACAGAAGGATTTCTGATGATAAGCTGTCTTTTGAAAAGAACCGAAGGCTTTACGATGTAACCGAACGCTTAGTTCGTTTCGTTAAATTTTATAAATTTATAATTAAATTAATAACAATATTGATGTACTGTAAACGAGCGTAGAGCGCAGCAATAATGAGAAAGTTATTTGATTAAAATGTAACGGTGACAGTAAGTATGACTTGTTATTGTGTCATCTCATCAAATTAAACTCTGATAATAATATTGAAGCTGTTTTATTCTTGTTTTTAATATCTGTAATTAAAACTATGCAATTTAAGTCACTTACTTACTAATGAGAAAAAACTAAACACTTCTGCTGATTATTACTTATTTGTACACGGCTGTATTTACAGATATTTTATAGATCAAACAGGCGTGCTTGTTTTATTTTGTTACAACTACGTTAAACAGTGCTGTACATATCTTTAAAAAATATTTTGCTTGTCCCAGCCAAAAGAATCAGATACACTTTATTGCTTCTTAACTAGGAGTCATTCGGTTCGGGTTAAAATGTATGTGAAATTAAATTATTATTATTTACTTGCTCTGGATTGCAAAGTTACCATATATATGTATGTGTATATATATATATATATATATATATATATATATATATATATATATATATATATATATATATATATATATATATATATATATATATATATATATATATATATATATATATATATATATATATATATATACACATATGCCTAACATGCAAATACCTACTAAGAAATGTAATTATAGAATATTTGGAGTTGCTCAAGGTAAAGTGTCCAGCAGGGTACCATGGAGCATGCATTAGCAACATGGCCTTTTAAAGTTATTAGGTTTTCAAAATATTTTGTTGCAATTTAACTCATCAATTAGCATTGTTCAGAACGGTGCAAATTTGTATTGAGACTATGATTCTACATACTCAACACAAATATGACACATTTGCTGTCCTTTTCCCACCAAACATTTATTATTTATTACGCCCTGAATCTAATTGAAATCTAGATAAGGCGTTAATAATACAATATGAAATTATGTGTGTGGCTAAATGACTGTCATAGTATTTTCTAGATATGAGCTTAAGATACTGTAAAATCGCCGATTTCTAACCTGAATTTAATCATCATATGGATACAATGCGCCGTAACGTACATAATATTTCTTCGTGTGACGTAGTTACAGAGCTACTCTGTGTAATTCAATTTTCATTATTCTTTTGTTTATTTTGGCAGCACAAAATCATCGTCACCTTTAAAGTTTCTTGACTTAACTACGTTTTTTGTGTGATTTTATTATTTAAGCTGTTGAAAGTTATAACAGCTCTCTCAAATATTACTAGAATATCAGAAAGTTTAAGCATATGCTGGAGCTAAATTTTCTCGTTTTTTAAGTAGCAATTTTATCTCCCTCCCTACAAAGGTTTCCTTGCATCATCTAGGATACAAGACAATAACACTAACTCAAGATATAAAAAATTGTTTAGTTTATCATACTATATTTCAATTATAGTTAACATTAACATTGAACTAATAACTACAAATTCTTAGATCATTAACATACTTACATCCTTTCGAAGAAGCCACTTCGGTTTCGAGTTAGGCTTAGTGAAAACTGCTTCGAAAACCACTTTTTTGTCTTTTCCTTCTTTAGCGTATTTGTCAACTAATGGCTTCAGGAATGACTCTTGTTTCTAAATTAACAAAGAAGATATATTAATAAAACACGTGTTATTACTATCACTTAATTACATTGTAAACTGATGACGTCGTTGAATATCCAGCTGAACTGTTGTAGGTATGAATCTGAAAATTCTGAGAAACATATAACATAAACTTGGAACTGAGTCAAAAGAGACAGAGAAGTGGAAGAGTAATACAAAAATTGACAAAAACAGTAACAGGGGTTTAACAACGTCAGTGAAAAAATTTAAAAAAGCGGAGCTACTTATTTCACAATTTCGGTAAAACGAAGTAGACTACGAATGAATTATTATTTCAGTAAAGTGTGTACTAAAATAACTTATCTGCAGTTTTATAATAAAATAGCATCTTTGATATTACAAAAGTCTAATGCTGGCTTTACTCTGTTAAAGTTATTTCATTCACGATTAGTATGGCTCTGAAATTTTGATAAATCTATTAAATGTAGCCTCAAACTGTTAATATTTTCTACATATTTGTTAATAGTTTATGAGAAGTTATACATGAGAACACTTCAGAACTTGTCAATTTCACATCGAGTACTATAAAAGCAATCAACAAATTTCCTGGCGATAGTGTCTTAGTTCAATTTGTTTTTTGGCCTTTTATATAAGAGGGTAATTCACAATAACGATAACATTTTACATATGCACATGTATTGTAGCGTATTAAATAATTTATTTCGTGAGAAAATCCTTAGTTAATAGCTGATATCAACAGTAATATTAACGTTAAAGGGTAGAACTACAATTGTAAAAAATTCCTTTAAAAGCTTAACTTTGAAGCTTTATTTCATAGTTATTCTGTTGGTCTTATCTACGCCTTTATTAATATATGTTTTCCTGCATGATTACAGAAAAACTGATAGCATTCGTTTAAATAATTATTTTAGGAAACATATTTTAAAACTTAAGTTCACATGTCTTTGAATGTTTCTTGCAATGGGACAGATTGACAAACTGTATTATTGCGGACACACGCCATTGCAATATTTTGTCGTTCCAGAAATATTAGAAAGGGATTAATAAAAACGAACGACTAAATACGAAAAAAGATAAAACAAGCCTAGTTGGCTGTAGTCAACACATCCATAAACAAAAACAACAGAACATGAAAGATCACGTGAGAAATTAGTCAACAACAAATAAAGGAAAGAAATAGGAATGATAAACAACCAAATATAAAGTCGAAATACAAAACAAACTAATATGCAAAACTGAGGACATTACAATTAAGATAGCGCAGACAATACTGGAACGAATACAATAATGGACACAATACAGGATAACAACGATGACGTCACAGACAACTGACTAGACGACACAACGATGAAGACACAAAAGAACACAGTAGATTTCCAAAGGCCGTCTTTTCATGACGTTTTGGGAGCCGATATCTGCTCCCGTCTTCAGGTGAAGTAAACGTGAAAACTGGAAAGTGTGTAGTCTGTGACGTCGTCGTTGTTATCCTGTCTTGTGTCAATTATTGTATTGGTTCCAGTATTGTCTATGCTGTCTTAATTGTGATTTCCTGAGTTGTACATATTAGTTTGTTTTGTATTTAGACTTTTATTTCTGGTTGTTACCATTATTTCTTTCCTTTATTTGGTGTTGACTAATTCCTTATGGTATCTTTAATGTTATGTTGTTTTGGTTTATGGATGTGTTAACTACAACCAACTCGGCTTTTTTCTCGTTTTTCGTATTTCGTTGTTTGTTTTTCCTAGTCTCTTTCTAAGATTTTTGGGACGACATAATATTGAAATTGCGTATGTCTACAATAATACAGTTTGTTAAGTTCACATGCTTCAACATCAAATTATAAGTATTAGCAGTGATATTCCCTGAATGTCAGATGATCCACTCTTAGAAATATTTGCTGAAATTCTTCCGAAAATTAAAATTAAATTTCTTGAAACCTTTTCATGTTTAAGGCAATAAGCAAAGATACAAAGAAAACCTAAAATAAATTATAAATTACCTACTGGTGTTAATACTTTTTTTCTGTGCGTTACTCGCAACTGTATGTAAACTAAGAACAACTTTTAAATTAAATTATTATTTTAAGAATAACACAACTAAGTTACTGAATGTATAATTTTATGCCATTGAAGAAATCATAAAGGTTGTGATATAAATCGTGAAGCATAACGTATACATTAAATATATTTTAAAACTGATTACCAGACAGGAAATTTTTTACTCTTGTTTAGTACGTGTTTTTGTTCTTTTATTATTTTTTTGTGACCGAAAGGCAATCCATGAAGCGGAAAATAAAAGCATTATGTTCACACAGTGAAATCTTTACTTGATCTTAAGTAAAACTATTTATTCAGAGTGTATTTACCGAAAACGTGACTGTTCATACTATATAAAGAAGACGGACGGCATAGCGTATGAATTAATTTGAACTTAGCTTCAAAGAATATCACTGTTTAAAAGAAGTAATTAAAATGCGGTTAACATATCTTTTCATGCAGTGTTACAAGACCGCAAATGTTTTTATGCAATTAAATACCATGCTATGTCTCTACTATTACAGGTATGTCAAAACAACATTAATAAATTTAAATACATTTTCGGTTTCTGGATGAACAAAACGTGTGAATTTGAAGGAAACGTGTTTAACGTAGTCATACAGAAATTGAGCGTATTTTGTACTTTATAACATAGAACTCACATACTCTATATATTACCAGAAAGCACATGTCTGATGAAGAGTTAAACAAATGTACAATATAGACAGAAATAGATAAGCACCAGAAGATGGCAACTTATACTTAAACATAAACATACAGTTACTACAACATCGACATATTGCTGTAAGTAGAGCATGATTTTTGTATTCATACAAGGCAACAATCAGCAAGGCCACGACACATATAGAGAAAGACAAGACGGCCAGAAAAGGACAGTGTGACAAGAAGGAATGAGATGAACCAGTCCAACCTCCTTCTTCGTAAAGTGGTGGAGCACTGGCCAATCAGGAATAATTTCAGCCAAGGAAAGTCTCCGCGTTGGCAGTTTCTCACTACTCTAAAACACAAATAATACTAAGATCAACACACACACATGTCATTATGAATGTGTGATTCCGCAGTGCGTCGTTAATGTTGAAATAAAAAAAAATACCTTAGGATAATATGGCATACTACAAGCATTTTATTCGTTATTTGCACAAAAACCTCATTACGGTAATATTTAAATGCTCTCTCACTACCACACTTAGAATATATAAACTTAGCTAAACACGTTTAAAAGACAGGACAATAGCAGAAACGCGCTTAATGGGTATAACATAGTCTAATCTATTTCGTGTCATGTTATCGGCTAATTAAATTTCAGATAACGTAAATGTAAATTCACTATTGACTTTCATAAGTACATAACGAAAAGATACGTTTGTCGTTTTATAATAATTGCATTCAAAGACATATTTTAATTAATGGAATGTTGTAAATAAGTAGGAAATATGTGTTCAATAAAATAGATTAATAATTTCAATTTACAAGAGTGTTTTTTAAAGAAATTAATTGTGTTGAGAACACTATTTTAAGAACAAGACTGCTAAATATAAAATTCTAATGTATGGCCTTCGGCTAAATAAAAGGTCGTAAACAATAAATTATGTGTTTGCAAGCCAGTCAACAGATTGGTTACTGGCGTCCAGGCGTTTTTACACAAATGTCAGCTTCGCAAGCTTTGCAATGTTTCAGTGCTAATTTGTTAAACTCTGTTAGCTGTCGCTGCTATCCAACAAAAATTATCTTACATTACAAGTTACAGAGATAACGCAAAATAAGAAGTGTTAGATAAAGAGAAATGAACACCACTTATCCTCCGCTAATAGCTGATTTGAAACAAATTGAGAGAATTGAAGCTTTACAGCGATTTAAACAGTATCAAAACATTCCTTTCTACTTTTCACTACAGAAAAAAAAATGTGCTTGACAGTAATAAATCAATATTGTTGCAATTGGTTTGCACGGGGCCTAATTTAGGTCCGAATTCGTTGCCATCTCGGAAGTTTATCCTTTTATTGGACTAGTTTCGTGTTTTGGCATAGTCTTTGTGTATTTCTACTGGTCGTGGAGATTTAACCGAAAACCCGGGTGGTTGTATTTCTGCCTGCCGGGGCACTGCACGAAGAGTCATCGCCTCACGCGAATTGTGGGCCACGTAGAGTACGAGTGTTGAAAACTTTGTAAGAGAGGTCTGACCTTCCACTGGGATCGCTGTCGTCAGTCAGAGGCAGTAAAAAGGGGCTCGCTGAAGAAGAGAATGGTGACAGCTAACAGGAACACGTAAGTTAACTCAGTGGCGGCTCGAGGGTTGTTGGCAGGGAGTGTACAAGTTACCGAGAACTTTAAACTCCTGTGAACACGCCACCGTATACCAACGACCATCAAATATCTACTGGCTATACGTATTGTGTTGTGGCAAGTCGGTAATAAGCGGCACCTACATACCAGAGTGTCGGTCATTGTAGGGTCAACTATCGCACAACTCCATACAGTTCTCTGCAACTTGTGTCCTCCCTGGCAACAACCTACGAGCCGCCACTGAGTTAACTTTACTTTTATGTTAATCGGAAATACCCTCATCTGCAGCCGGCAGTGACGATTGGAGAATTGAACGAAACGTAATTGCGGACAATCCAGACGTCTGGAAAATAATCTGTTAAATTTTAAAAGTTGTTAGGTTGTAAGGTTTAAAAAAAAGTTTAATGTATTTGTAAAACTTTTATTTTGTAATAAATTTCCAAAAATAATTCTTAGGTCTTAATAATTACTCTGATAGATAACCTTTGTTTAAGTATTGATTACCTTTCGTGAGTTCTTTGGTTCTGAAATATAGCACGCCTCTAGTCACACTCGTGATATTACAATATTTCAAGTAGAGTTTAAGTTATGTCAGGATTCTTTGGCAGGATTTACGACGTTCTTTTAAATAACTGGATCACAGGAGGTATTTTACAGAAGTCCTTGGTACACGTACAAACCAATTCCTTGACATCATAAAAATTTTCTTACATACCAGATACTGTACTAATGTCACAGCAAAAGTAGTTTTTAGTGTAAAAGGTGGGTGCAGTCTCGGCTCCTACAGCATGATGCCCTTTTCTGTATCCTGTAATACTGCTTAAATAGACACCACAAAATGTTAACGAAACCGGGCCGTTAAGTAATTTTACGCAATTATTTTAACGAAGGAAAATATATGAACTGTTATTCATTTTGCGTTGAAAATTCCAGAAACGCCTAATATTGTCCCTATATACGTAATTTAACTACAAAACTATTTTGATTTTTTGCCAATATGCAAACTAAAACTCGATATTTAAGTGCAAGTAGCTCATTTTATATTCACATGACTAGAAAGTGTCCCATATAACCTCTACTTAGGTTTCCCAAAGTAAGACGTTAATTTTCTTGATGTCTTTGAATGTTTCTTGCAATGGGATAGAATAACGTACTGTACTACTGTGGACATACGCCACCGTAATATTATGTCGTTCCAGCAATCTTCGAATGATACTAAGAAAAATCAACCAAGCAAAACCGAAAAAAAAAAATCAGAAAACAAACCTAGCTTGGTTGTAGTCAACACATCCATAAACTGTGGTTTTATATTTTTGTTTTTATTTCGACTTTTATTTTTTGACATTTATTTTATTTTCCTTTATTTGTTGTTGACTAATTCCTCATGGGATATTTCATGTGCTGTTGTTTTGGTTTATGGGTGCGTTGACTACAGCCGAACTATGCTTGTTTTCTGATTTTTTTCGTTTTTCGTTAGATTTTTCTTAGTCTCATTCTAAGATCTCTGGGATGACATAATATTGCAATGGCGTATGTCCACAATAGTACAGCACGTTAAGTTTCTTACAGACTGTATAGTTGTTGCACTTGGTTCTTCGTAAATAGACGCAAAATGAATGCTAGCGGAAATTCAATCTCACTCTTTTCGGCTCTTAAACAATAGTCTTAATGCTTTGTATTATTATAAAAATGGAAAAAAGTGTCTCCGCTTTCGAGCAGGGTCACATTGTGTACGAGAGGAGGCCAGGGTGAAGGTTGGGGAGCTCCTCGAGAAAACCCCCAAGCCAACAACAACGTCCGCCATGTTTCCCAGTTGAGAAAAATTTGTGACTGAACCCGCTAGGGCTCGAACCCGGATCACATAGGAAGGAGGTGACAGGACTGACCCCTCGACCTCCGCGGCCCATTGGTTTGTTGTACAATACCTTTACCACAATTCAGGCAATTGTATCTCATATTGTTGACCTACTTAATTATATTTTCAAAGACAAGTGTAAATTTACTTGGTTAGGAACTGTATACAATTATTTTTATTTGCTCTACTAATAAGTAATATTGTTGCCGTTAATGTTCAGCATGACAAAAATTTAAGTAAGATGTACTATATGCATTTGCATGTACCAAATATTTTCTCGACTCTGATACAGAAATGTGATAACAGGAAAACCTTATTCATTTAATATTCTCTCACTTGTTCTTCTCGGGGATGGTTTTATGATAATTGTGGTTTCAAAAATCACTGATTTCAATTGAATTCATGTTTTTCTTTTTTGTTTCGTTTATTCGGATTTATATATATGTAGCGAATCTAGATACTTGCAAATAATATTATTATGAAATACATTGTGAATGCTAGATTTAATTCATAAATGCATCAAATATACTTTTGAGACGCTAGGGCTCCAATAACGTAGAATAAGAATTTAAAACACGATTCTAGTGTATGAATAAGCCAAAATTAAGTGACCATTAGAAAAACAAGTTGATGAAAGTGTTGTCAGAGGCCAAGCCTAATCAGATGGCTACACTTTATTTAAATGAATTTGCAGATACACCAATCATATAGAAAAATCTGATTACACTTAGGATATGCTAGCTCTTTTACCAAGAAACTAAATGATAATCTCCCTTTGTTATCAAATCTGGTTCAAATGCCTTAAGTCTATGATTCGAAAGATTAGACAAAAAATCTATAAACATACACTATTCTGACGCTTTTACTATGTGAATTTATTGTTTGCCATCTCTGTAATATGAAGAGGGGAACATTTAAATTATCATTCTCAATTTTTGAATAGTTGGTAATACTGATTAGGAAAAAGTAAAATGAAGTCAATGTGGTGATGATGTTTAAAAAGAAATTTCCTAGCTCACTGTTAACCGGCAGCCAGCTGTGCGTCTTCACGACAATCGCAGACAGATAAGTAGAAGGATAGGTACCTGTTCCCAGAACCTACCCTTATTTTGCGTTTCCTATGAATTTAACAAGTAATGCCCTAAGCCAGATAATAAACTCTACACTGTAATAAATAATTTTATACTTAAGGCCACTGCCTATCCCTAAGTCCTGGCACGAGCAGGAATAGGGATATTCGTATTAAATTACAATCGTTGGCACTCATTCACTTTTTTTAAGGTTAGTGTTTTCGGACGAAAACCATTATCGTCATGAAAACAGGACAATATTTCTACGGGAATAAATAAAACGGAAAAATTAGGAGTAAGTTAGAGGTTTTCGAGATCTTTAACTTAAATATAATTGAAGGGCTTGCAGCAAAACGAAGGCAGCTCCCTTTTAGTAGTTTTTCGGGAAACAACAAAAAACTGAAATGGGGTGCTATTTAACTGTTGTCGGTCCGTAATAATTTGCATGAGTTCCGAATATAAGTTTGCATTTGCCCACACATAAAACGATCATAAAGTGTATGCTCATAGATAATAACACTTAAATGAATATTGGAGCTGCCTCTCTGTTGCAAAG
>PNEQ01000971.1:33288-53009 GCA_003012365.1 Medauroidea extradentata | reverse complement strand
TTTAAACTCATGACAATAACACCAAACTTCATAACCTTATATTTCAATGTATACTTTTGCCACTGAAATTAACGCTTTTGTACTTTATATAAGAAGGGTGGCAGCTCCAGTAGTGTTATCTCCACATGGCACCAATGTTTGGTGCAACATGAGACCAGCTCCAGGAGATACCTTTCTCTTGCACCAAATAACTTTGAAAGAGTGTGGAGGTAGCTCCACTGTTCACAATATCGATGTTTGGAGGTGCCTCACTGTTGCCCCAATAATTATATATATTTATACTGCACGTAACTCATTTTCACAGAAATATGGAGCTGCCTCCTTCTTGCTGCAAGCCCTTCAATTATTTGTTCATAGTTTTAACGATATTGCAAATTCAGCTTAAATGATCCAATATTAGCGTAGTTTGCACTAAGAATACCGAAAATGTCAGTTATAGCATATGCATATTATGTACATAAAAGTGTTTGTCAGGTAGTGAGACCAATTAAAATCAAATTTAACATGAAATCCCTTATCCCTGACCCCACCAATATAGCGCCCTTTGCTGGCATTGAAACATACTGGTTCAGAAAAATGTTCACATAAAATAGGGGTCCGTATACATGAGTAATGAGAAAATACTCTCTATGGTTGAATCTTGTAGGTATGCCACTGCCGCGTGCTCATGGCGTACTGTCGAGTCTAAGACAGCTTCCCTTGAAACACGACCACACTTCGCCTGTTCTAATGACACCTGATAGAGCATGAATCGAGAAGAGAGAGCATGACATTTTTTTAAGTATTCGGATTTCTGCTGAAATAAAAGCGGAGAGAAAGTAGCTCAGCCAAAATGCTGTTCTAAAGATTTTAGCAAAGGTTATGTTGTTGGCAAGTGCTGTGTTGTTTATGTAAACAAAATAGGTTATTTATGTTATGTATTTTAATTTATGATCTTATTATCTCAAAGTAGCTTGGAATTTTGGTTAAGGGAATAAGAGATTGCGAGAGAAAAGCTAGGTAAGACTTCGTAACGTACGAAATTCGCCAAAATCATTTTAGCTGTGTGAATTAAGGAATAACAAATTTTCGCTGAAAACAAAATTGTAGCAAACACATATATGCAGTAAAAAATTACTGCCACGTTAATTGAAACGGTCATATTCCTGTAACGCAGTAAATAGGACTTTGTGAAAGGGAATAAAGAGAAATGCTTTAACTGCGTACAGTAGAGTGACGAGACAGCGGATGTATCTTGTGAAGAGCAAGTTTTTACCTGGTAAGGTAAACTATTGAAAACAACTTCTTTCAGAAGTAAATGGGCTTCCCAATAAAAAATTGTAAAATATGCTTTAATAGCAATATTTTTTCAAGTAAAATGAGTAATTTTTATTAGTGTAGGGTTTTGTACAGGATTGTTTATGTGAAGTTGCAATCAGCTTCTTTTGTCATATTTGTGACTGAAAGGCTTTGCGATGACAATCTATTTCTAGTAACACAAAAATTAACTGTACTGAACCTAAAACATTTGCTTTGTTTAATATAGATGCGTTTTTTTAATATATCATCACGAAAAGTGAGCAATGTTTATTCAGAGCTCGTAGTACACAACCAATAGCTCCAGATACACAATAACAAGTATATCGATGAGAGCTATTAACGATCCTAGCATGACTGTGTGAAGCATCTACGTTTAAAACTATCGATAGTAAATACGATATTTGTTAATACTGAAAGTTTAGCTGAATAATTTTTGCTACCTATCTACTTCCAAAATATAATCGTACGTTATGTTAATGATTGCCACGAAAAAAAAAAAAAGTGCGGTCGCGTAACGCAATAATTCAAAGAGAGGGACTGTTGCTGAAGGTTAATGATTTGTTTAACTTTAAAATACGTTCAATTTTAGTGAAATTAAAATATTTATTGCAAGTAAAGTATTAATGTAGGAGTAATTTGATTGCAAGATAATAAATACTTGTAAATGAAATAAAATAAGTAACTATTAAGTTAATAAGAATTTCAAACAGTTTTTATACATAACGAATAATTTTTGAATGTGGTAATCTTAACATAAATGAAATTATTTTCAAAACATATATTTTTTTTTTTCAATATACTTATGGAACGTTATAGAACTTTTCTATAAGTGAAAATAATTTTCATAACCTAAGTGCATAAAAACGGCACTAAAACCAATTACCATACCTTTTCAACTTTCTTCAGTGCAGGAACTGGTTTCTCTACTTCTTTTAGGTCGCCCCAGTTAGGGTCAGCCTGCTCCTTGGCCCATTTTTCGTACTTGCGTTTTTTTAGCATTGCACGGAAATCCATTCCACTAGCGTCTGGAAACATATTTTGTTATGAATTGCTGAACACAGAGCATATGAAAGTAGCACAGTTAATACTCAGTACGTAATTGAATTATACGCCATGATGTTTACTATAAGTATTACAATAAGTTCATCAAATTTTCAGCTCTAGTAGGTATAAAATCCTTTGAAATTGTGCAAATATCGTATTACGTATGGAATATGCATATGAAAGAGAAATTTATAAAATATCCATGGTATTTTTAACTGTTATTATTGGAAATACTGAATATCCGGAGGACACATGCTATGTGCTCTTTCTAGTCTAAATGTACGCAAAACTAAGAAATGTGGTTATCATTAAAATTGGACCATTTAAATGGCAAAGAAACGAATTTAAACTGTAGGAATGGGTTATATATTTACACAGAGTCTTATATATTTGTTGTAGAATGGTTTATTTTTAGCTTTCCTCTTTCCTTACTTTATAATTAGGACCACCAGATTTTAGTGAAAAGATTTCTGTACTAGCTTGTTCCATTGTCTTACATTCACCTCTGCAACCCTGCCTCATAATTACTGGGGTTTGTAATTGGGGAAATGTGTCACTCATTTGATCTCACTGAAAGAAAGGTATTGTATTAGTTACTATATATCAGTTAAAATAGATTAAAACAGTCCAGTTACTTACTGCATTTTTCTTACAACAATTTGTTGTGTAGAGGGAGAAAAAGCTTCTTAAATTTTTTTCAAGCTATACATCGATATTTCTACACAATTTGTTGTAGGAGCATAACAGATAGTATAGACAGCTAATTTACACGCAGTCGTCTATATTTCAACATAGTAAATATGGTACCTACAACAACATTCATCTTTCTGTGTGTGCAAGTCAGAATAAGGTTAGAAAAATTACACGTAGGCCTACGTGATTTGCTGGTAGAATCTAAGACTTGTAATAATTAAAAACACCTAATAAGTGACCATGAATCACAGCTATATAACTACTCGCAAGTCACTGAAACAATTTGTTGTAAAAGTCTTTTTGCAAATATCTGAGGTCCATAAGCTTTAAACAGTTTAACAGAGCTTATCGAAAACTATTCGTTATGATAATTTTTACTCTTCGCTTCGTTAAATAATTTCAGCGATTTAATAAATTTGTTAAATATGCATTCTTTCAGGAGTATAGTGTCTAGTGGATTCATAGCCGGTACGTTGGTGAAATCCAGCAGGGTCTTTATATTTAATTTTAATAGCCTTTGCAGAGTACATATTCGGTGATATATTATTCTGAGTAATTTTTCTAAGCTTATCTAAAAAAATTAATTGATTTTAAACAAATTTGGTACAAATATATAACAATGGAAGCATCTTTGAATAAAGAAATCTTATGTGAAAATTTTATTTCGTAATTAGAGTTCAGCAATATTTTGGCTGTTGCTGCGTAATATAAGCAGTATTACATATTTCTAACACACTTGTAATGACAGCATTGCACAACGTGTCCACCGAAATTTAGATAATAAAATCACATAACTAATTTTCTACTGTTAGCACAAAATTTATTTACAGCTTGAAAACCATTAAACCCTTTAAAAGCAAATTTTTTCAAGAATTATGTAAGTCAAACAAATTACTAGAAATGTTATTTATGTTGGAAACGACTCTGGTTCGGATTTCATTAAATTAATATTACAAAATTTTTAACTTTACAAAATATTAAATAGTTTATTATACATGTAACAATATTATTAGCTAATTTATAATGACTTGCTAAAGGATTAAAAAAATGTATGTTCTAAGAAATATTAAAAACCATGCCAATTAAATTACCGTTCATATGACGCTGCGTAACTCAAATTAATTTTAATGAAATTTTTGTACGTATACAATTAATAAAACTATTTCGTTGACCAGTAAATTTGAGTAATTATATAAGTAGTTAGTAAATAAATTTAAATTCTCATTCTTGTATGTAATGTGACGTCAATAGTGATAATTTTTCATTCGTTATTTTTTTCCGCATAATTTTGCAAAAGACTCATTCTACAAAGAACACACTGAGAACGTTCTTTTTGAAAAACAAATAATTGGTCTGTAGGCATATGTGAATAAAATTATGTTAAAACATATTTCTTATGACAGATATAATCAACAGCAACGACGATATATTTTACATTTTCCTTTTTATAACTGTTTGAGATATTAACACTACAGTTTTTTAGCATTTAGTACCATGAATCACAGAATTCCCTATGGTTCTAAGATGTCACATGTATTTTTATTAATATTTTTAAAATTGCATCCTCCTTAATCAAGTTGATTATTGCACAATTAATTTAATTATCATATCAGTAGAAGACTTTTTACAAATATTTAGATTTCGTATTTAACTGTTGTAAAATTTTTGAAATTCAAAATGTATATTGAATAACATAATAGTTTATAGTTTTTATCTTTTTAATCCATTTGTTTCGAACATTTTAACCAGTTTAAAATAGAAACTATGCACAATATACGTCTGCTACAATTAAGGGCGCCACCTGCTTGAAACTTTTTCGTACGTTGGAGACTCAGAAGCGAAAACTTATTCGAAGGGGGCCTTAACACGTGCACTATTTGCCACATCGCTAATATGCATCAAACACAAAACGAATGTGCAAGCTTTCTGATGAAACTATTTCCTTCAATACTTTAAACATTAACCATACAATTTTATAACTGAAAAATCTTTGGCATGTTAAATGTACTATTATATCCAGGTTTCCCATACATCTGAAACATATTTAAAGGTACGAGTGTCTACAAATGCCGTTTTTAGCTGCAACATTATTTGGAATGTTTCGAAGTAATGTTTATTTATGTTTTGTTTGGTTTTTAAACAGTGGCATTCCGTACGCGACTGAAATGAGTGATATTTTCGTACATCGGCACAATGGGCGCATTTGGAATAGTCCCGTAAAAAACGTATTTCCCAGTACAATGCAACGCATTTAAAGTGTGTCGAAGGTGGTCCACTTAAGCCTTTAGTGTATTGCATTTGGTAAATTAGAAAATTTGCATAATTTAAAAAAAATTATTTTATTAGTATTCAGTCCTTATAACTGAGCACTAACTATTAATAGGAACCTTTCTGATTTCCGAAAGCATCAGCAATAGTTTGACAATATTCCAAGTTAATTAAATAACAATACGTATTCTCTAATCCAACGAGACTTCCAAACAAAATTACTTTGAATCTATGTTTGACTCGCATGCTGAAATAACGCTAAAAAAGTATGTTTATTGTTTTTTCTCACAATGGCTAGGTCATTTTTACAGCCTATACAGAAAAAATACCATTTTAAATTGTGCATAAACACATAAGTCGTTTGTTATACCTAAAAGTGAAAGATTACTGAGGTACTAAGTTTTAGGTTATATCTAAACCTGTAAATCTTAATATCACAAATACTTACCAGACACATATAACTGTGTTTCAGCTGAATCTTCCCCATGTTCATTGCTAATAACGATTTTATATTTTCCTTCGTCATTTGGCTTGACTTTTCTCATACACAGCGTTATAGTATTGGTTTCACCATCCGTCAAAAATTTGAAACGACCTCCTTCAATAATTTCAGTCATTCCCTAAAATTGAAGAAACAGCATGAGAAGTCTGCATCATATAGTGGAACAAATTTTTTGGAATCAATAGATTTCATCATAATATTTAGTGGTTTTAAACATACATGTAATATGCGTTTAATGTAAAATTTTATTTATAATGATTTGATATTTAATATTCTTGAATTTATCAATACACACTATGTTAAATTTGTGCCACCAAACAAGTAAGATTTGCTTGCGAGGCATTAATTATATTTTTAATTAGTTTATAGAAATGTTGCATTTATGAATATAATTTGGTGCAACGGATACTATGACAAAATAAATTGCTGTTACCAAACAATGCTTACGTTAACAGAGCAAAATATTGTTGTCTGTCAATAGACAAAATGTGGTTTCTTTTCAACAAAGAAACCCGCGAACCATGATTAAGTAGCATGTGTAAAAATTAACTAAATGAAAACCTCCAGACAAGTAATTAAATGTTAGTAATTTGGCTACCTGTTTTAATTAACAAGGCTATCCCCTTACTTTGCTGACCTAAAGATTAACTATTTTCGTAATAATTGTGAAGCACATAGTTTCAAAAGGTTTTAAAAATATACCGTACTACCCTTTAGCTAGAAAACTTTAACTAGAATACATTTCATCTTTTTAAAAGCTATTTGTAAGTATAAAATAAAATTTTACTGAAAGAATTAAACAAATTTTTAAATACATAGTGGGTTGAATGTTAGCAATAACTACCAACATAAACTCTTGAGTATTACATTATTCGACGGCAAATGATGAGTCAGATGCAGCAAAGGCAGAAAAGGATCAGAATAAACTACCAACACTAACATATCTTAAAATAACTAGCAAATACAGAATTTTATTCAAAAGAGAGAGAAATCAACAACACATCTGGAGGGCTAAGATCTACTTACAAAAATACGTCTACAAATCTCTATTGTGGTCCTAAGTCTACTACTATAATTACGATGTTTTATATTCTTAGCACAGGTATAAGATTTACAAATATTTATACACAGTGGCTTATCTGGTTATCCTTTGTCGATAGCAATAATTCGATTATAAGAACTTTGTCAAAATGACGTTTACTTCGTAAATAAACTTGTTAGAGGTCCCTGAACCTGGAAAATAAATGGATATTAGCGAAATTTATTTTTATTTAATCACATTTTTTCTGTATGAATTGTTTATCAACCTTATTCTAACACCAGAGTGAAGCATAAGTAATTTTACCTTCGCAGTAAAACATTTCGAAGAAATCTCAGATGCAAATCAACAATATATGCAGGAAAAGTAGACTGCTTGATTAAGCTTCATATATGCGATGACAAAAAAGCCAGCGAAAAACTGACACTGAGATAGAATTAAGTGGATACGAGAGAGTTATACAAAGTTCAAATATAATTCCAAATGCCTTTTTAAGAATGTGAGTGGAAAAAACAATAAAAGAGCATACCAATCACCACTATACATGCAGATATTGCAAGCCATTACACCGAAAGATTGGCTTTGTCTGAATGAGCGAATTCAGTAATATGGGTTGACATATCATGTAATAAAATTTCGAAAAAGAACGATTGTTATAAAATATTATGTTGATTGGAAAACAAAAATGTATTCTTGTTATCCTATTGGCATTACTAGATTACCTAAAGTATAACCGTAAAGAAATTATATTTTGACGTCGTACAACGTGGAATTTCCTAGACAGAAAAATTATTTTGAGGGATACACACTGCGATAATATTTTGCGTTATCAAATTCATTAACTGTAGGACTTGGCAGTACGAGTTGCATTCTTTCAGTCGACACAGAATATATCACGATGTTCATAAGCAAAATATGTTGACTGAATGTGTAAAAATAATTAAGTTTATAGTGTAGTAAATGACACTTTTCCATGTACTATTAGCAGTTAATTATCACAATTGTACGGCTATCTGATTGTACAATTCACCTCTCGATAATTATTCTCTGTATCGGAGGTCGATGTTTTGTCCACTGAAGAAACCAGGGTATTCGTAATTTTTTTATCATGTGCATACTTTTGAATTTCAAAGACAAAAATTCAATAAAGCTTGCGGATTATAAATATATTAGTATTCTCAGCCAACTTTGTTGGTGATATGTGAGTTAAACTAGAATATTATTCGGCCTTTTGTATCTTCTATAATTAACTATAAATTCGTTTAGAAAACCCATTAGTTCACTTCGCTCTGCAGTCCAGCCTGACATAATGTTTACATTTTTAATGACTGCAAGTAATTTATTATAAAAATATATGCAAGTTTGACTGCTGGAGTGAACGATGAAAAATTATCATACTGCAAGGCTCTGCAATTACAAATAACCGTTTTTGCATAGAAGAACTATAAAGAAGTAAACTTAGAGGAAGCAAACTATTTTAATTGCTTGGTTTATACTGAGCCCTTATATTGTATGGAATCAACGTTATCTGTAATAACGCATAAGAAGGTGGTGAAAGTTTAGTTGTAGCAAGCGACGAGGTAGTTGAAGATTTAGCCATAAATCTTGCAGAACAGAGAGTTAAGCCTAATATACATAATAGCGAACTTGAAAGATCATGAATCACGATACTACGCCGATCACACGTACCTACGCCTACATTGGGAATATATTCACCTAATATGGCACAAAATTCGCTACATACATACCCAACGTACATAATAATGAACATGTTTCAAACATCAAAGACTAAACTCACGGCCAGTCAGCAGTGATCTGAGACACAACAATCTGAATGAAAAGCTACTATTAATTCTCAATCACAGTTTACAAAAAAAAATTTTGACTCTACTAATTTCCATTCAAACTGAGGTCTCGTCACAAGATTTATAAAGTGACATGCCACACATTGAGCAAGTAACATGTACAGTTGGTGAAACATCTAAGCATTGTAAGGAGCGCAGTTAACAAACTGAATTTGCCTAGTTAAATTAGACTAAAACGTATGCAGCTTACATGTGTAACAACTCATAGACTGTAAGAAATGGAGCATCAGGTTTTACAAACAGTATAAAATCGTATTCATGAATTAGAGCCATCGCATTACTGAGATAAGAGCGGGATACGTTGACCATAGCATCTATGTTACCACGATAGTAGCACAACCAGCATCCATACAGTACATCTTAGTGAGTAATTCTTTACAATAACATATGGAGGAATTGTCAACTTCTCGTGGACGTGAAACTGACAACAACATATATTTTTTCCGTCGATTGGAAAAATATTTCTAGGTTTTCAATATTGCAAGTGGTGACATCAATTTGAAAGACAGCGTTTAGTACCGGCGAGACAAGAAAAGTAACTCGTTCCGTAGTCACAAGAATTTCTTTAAGGAATTTGAGGGACAACAATGGAATGGAAAAATTCCAGGGCGGACCTCGTGCGAGTCTATTAAACGAAATATTTTTTCTAAGTATAAATAATTCGCTAGGAGCGCACTTAACAAATCTGCATGAAAGCACAAGACCTATATTGTTTCAAGTGGACGAGGTGGTATGAGTACGAGTTGTATGGTACTCAAAGCCTTTCCCTCACAAATATCAAGTTCATTCGAATGGTAGAATATCAACTTCACAGCAGCGAATTAGAGAAGAGATTTTACTTGCAAAATGGGTTCATCTAGTTCTCAGTCACCTAACAAATTTGTTCAGTGAAAAAAACTGAGCAAAGGTGAAAATAGCAGTTTGTTTTGACATCTTACAAGTATGTTAAATAAAGTCAGATTCAGTCAAAATTACAGATCAAAGAAAAGGAGAAAACTTCATGCTGTCAGATTTCCAATTCTCCATAAGATTAGTGACAAGTACGACAAATATATAACGAACGATTTCGTGGCATTAACAAAATGCATATAACTAGGATTTTGTTCAGGAGGTTGGAACACCTAAAGTAATGCTGACAGATAAGGAGTTACAGTAAATTTCAGAGATCTGATTGTCTGGACTAATGAAGCTACGCACTTAACTAGCCAGTATTTCAATACGCCATCCGCTGTGAAATCTAAGTGAGAGATTTATGGAATGTGCTTAGAATTCTATGAAATATAAAACAACAATGTTAAACTTATCATATACCTCTAATAGAACATCTACATAAAAATATAACACATTTTCTACTGAACATACACTGACTAAAAATACTTCGAGGGGTATTGTCAAGACTACCTATCGTTAGACCTACGGAAAGGAAAAAAAAATATCAATAAAATAACGAACTTGGAGATGCAGGTGCAAAAGTCTTACAGCAGGAATTTCATAAAACATTAAAGGAACATTTATACCTAGCTGCTGAGCAACATAAGAGACCACGGCGATATATTACGGAGTACAATCTACAACAAGACGATATAGTTTTAGTAAGGTCGCACAGTGTCAATAGACAGATGCATTACCTAGCTTCTGAAAATTTACCATGGATCATAACAAGTGTGAGATCATTATTACCACAACTGTGTTGAGTGTACGAGGACACGTTATTAGCACATACATTGTAATGTACTTCTAAAAATATCACAATGTTATTGGACCAAAGTTCCTAAAAATAGAAAAGTACTGAACACAGGAAGAATCAGGTGAATGTACTGCGGAAAAGGGATTTTTTACAAGTATCGACCAACATACCCGGAACTAAATACTTCAGTTCAGCTGCCGGTTAGTTGTGAAATTTCTCACCTGTTCGTCGTTAACTTCGCGTTCACCGACTTCTGCCATCGAAAGTAGTTCCTGTTCATAGAATATTTTCATCTAGATGTTAAATCTAAGGCAACATTAATGGCCTGTCATACAAACACAATTAATGAAACTGACATTTAAATGTTGTTTGTACTTAAAACTTACTTGCTTAATGTCTTGTGGCGTTACATGACTGTTATCACATTTTGGTTTTTTATTTGTTGTGCCACTTTGAGAAAAATGCGAGCTACATAGGAGTCTTAGTTAATAATTACAATTGCACAAATATCAAACTGTGGACCGTGTAATTCATCGCCCGATATTTTTCTCATGAATCAGAACTAGACTTTTTGTTCAGTGAAATAAATACGGTGATAATGTTTTTTTTATGAATGGAGATGTTTGGACTACAAGAAAGAAAATTTATGTTAACTTGTGGTTTCATTTAGAGTTTTAATTTAACAATAAATTATATTTTTCGATTATTTCAGCCAAGTTGATTCCCAAAATGTTAGTTAATTCGGGAAACTATTTTGCCGCTTATGTCTCCCATGAATCATCAATTTGTTTAGACATATATAGTGTCAATTTGGCTGTAAAGTCTAGCCCGGCAAATAATGTAAATTTTTAATGATATTTAATAATTAATTGTCAAAATGGATGTAAGTTTCGCAGCCAAAAAACTAAAATATCATTAAAATTTACGTTCAGTTAGGGTAATAATAAAACTGCAGGCTTATTTAGTTAACACGAACGTAAAAAATAAGGATTTTGATACCCAGCCATTAATACACAATGGAAAGAAATAAGAAGACAAATGGAAACAAAAATATAATATCTTCAGTCGTTAAAAATTATTAACGTAACTGTTAGATATTAGACGCAATTAACAGAAAATAAATTTATTTTGCAAGTCAAAGAGCAAAACTGGTTTAGTATTAAGCACGAACAGCAGTGACTAATATAACAAAAATTGCGTGAATGCAGCGGAGAAACATACATGTAGATTGGTCTTATTGCTAGGAAAGCCAAGTATAACATCAAGACTGAAGGCTATTTTTGCTAGTTACCTAAGGCTGCTTTCTACTACAGTATAGATGTTTAAGTGCCAATTAGGCATGTATGAATAAGATGTTTTAAATACGAGTTAATGTTTTTGTTCCGGGTAAGCGAAATCTTTGTCAGCCTTTAATTTTAAGCAATAACGATAAACAAACTATATAGTTATATATTTGAAGAAATATTATAGACAGAATTACATAGTTCTATTTTAATAGTGTTTTTACCAAAATAACAATTGAATTGTTTGATCACTCGGAGATAGACATACAAGTAGTTTGAGCTTACTGCAGTATTGCCTTATACTGCTACAAAAATACTAAAAAATTATTGTAATAAATATTTATCGAATAATGCCTCAACCACGGAGTGCTTATTTTTGTTAATATAACAGCCAAACTCGAATCAATTATGTGATTTATAACGACCGTATAAATCTGTAAACACTGTGAACTGTACCAAAACACAGATAGAAATAATTCTAGAAACATAATTTAACTGATTTTACAGCTCAGCATTTAACTTTTCGAGCAGCATCCTCTCTCGCCTTTGTTAACTCAATTTATTTCAATATATAATTTTAAGAATGTAAAATAGTTAGTGTGATAATGATGCCGGAAGGACAGGGTATCGCACCCCTGATACAGACTTATTTCTGGGTGCCGTAGCACTTGCTTGCCCTGAGTGTTGACATGGAATAAAGCTCTACACTGGTGAAGCGCTATAATGAGAAGGGCGGGGAAACAGAACATCCCCGAGAAAACCAGCCGACAAGCAGCATCATCCAGCACGATTCCCACACTAGAAGTTTTGGGGACTTACCCCGTCAGGAATCGAACCCGAATAGCCTTAATGGGAGGCGAGTGTGCTATAACATGTAGTTTTAGGAAATCACTTTAGACGCTGCACAATACTTACATTCAGAAATATCTTAACGCTTCTAATGATCTTAATACTAGTAATAAAATTTTACGTCATGAACTGTAAACACGTTTATGTTTACATTACATAACACAATTTTCTTTATAATAATGACTTAATATAAATCTATGTTAATATGTTTTATCACTTGTAATACGTACCTTGTAGAATTTGAACGTAGGAGCAGGGTTACCTTCTACTTGCACCATTATGTAGCCAACGGAATCTAAAACGGAAAAATCACTCAGTTAATTAAGTCATCTTCAGTCGCAGGTAAATAAACATACTGTAAATACCTATACATACATTCAACGATTATTATCTTAGCCGTAAAACCGCTTCGATTCTCGCGATAATTCGTATATTATTAAAAATGTGTGTACCTTAAATATACAATGTAAATTACTTCATGCTATGTAACTTTATATATTTCAGTTGTAGTTAATTATTTGCTAAAACATTTTCTTAATTCGAAAAGAAATGCAAAATATTACTATTAACAATAATAATAATAAATGTAATTGTTGTTATTATTATTATTATTATGTATATTCATCTAAGTAACTTTGCATACTCATCTGATGCTATGAGAGAACAATCATAAGCCAACAGGTTACATATAGCAATATCGTGACTTCATTACCTAATAAGGCAAGAACATTTAAGTTTATGGCTTACTCTAACTAAACTAATTTAACATAGTTAATATGTTGTCGGTTACTTATCTCCTCGAGATATTGTACCAAACGTTGTAAAAAAACATTACGAAAGAAAGGACAACATTGCTTAGTCTAATCTACAACTATTTTATGTTCGAGATTTATCGATTAAAAAACAAAAAAAAAATGTTTAATAGAAATTACATGCGTTTGTATTAAAGCTTACAATGTAGATCGTCAATGGTGCGTTCTATACATTTTTAAAATAAATGTCTTGGTCATATACTTTTCACACAAGCCTATTTTTATCGGGTATGGATAAAATTGTAATAGGTCTAAAGTTACATAATTTTATATTATCTACTTTGTATACAAATATTAAAATGTTAATTATTAAAATAAGAAATAAATGTTTAATAATGTATTAATTATATCGATTTATTTTATATGGGAAAGGGGACCTTTATTATGAGCAGCATTAGCACGTAACTGTAACATTAAAATATTACAAAATAAAAATAAATGTGCAAATTTGGTAGGAATTGCTTAGTTAGTTTCCGACACATAATGCAAAATATTGTAAACAATCTCCGATATAACGGGCCAACGACAATGCACCACTTGGTGAACAGCCAAAAATATAAATGAGCTTCTGTCGGTGTAATGGTTTGCAGTATGTGAAGTAGTAACTAAAATATTTTTTAAAAATGCCGGCCACTATATAATCACATTTATGTGCTTGGAAACTTATGTCCTAAGACCAAGCGTTGTGGCGCAACAGTAACACGTTGAAGTCGCATTCAAGAGGATCCGGGTTCGCTCCTTGGCTCCGGCCATCCTGATTTAGGTTTTCCATGACTTTCCGAAATCCCTCCAGACGAATGTTGGAATGGTTCCTTTAACGAAAACCATTCCTGTCCTTCTACCAAACTGTGTGTCAACGTCTCTCACGACCTCGCTGTCGATGGGAAGTAAGGCCTAATTATCTTACCTGGATGACCAAACATACAAATACGTAAGTCCTCAATTTACGGACACTAGTTATTAAGGACGACACAATTTGCTCCCTTTGATTTGAACAACGGATGTGGAATTTACTATAACGGACATTTCCCATTCGCTGTACTTCGGGAACTTGTAATCATATTTATGGACAACCTTCACTTCGAGCTGCGGTGTGTAAAGATGCGCGGCGTGTTGATCTCTTCTGTAGTACACCTGGCAACACTGCTATGCTTCCTATGCCGCTACACAGCTAGCCACCCCTTCCTATGTATCTGCTGTTCCGCTTTGTTTATCAGCCGTCAAGCTGTCAACGCAAGAGCGGTCACTGAAAACAACACTTTACTTCTACCTCTGAAGGGGATCTCCCAAACTCTCAACATTTTTGTGACCAGTGTTCTATAGTCGTGTCTCGCGTTCGGCTGTACTATCGGGATTACGTACGGTTCTAAGACAATTTACAATATCGTGGCGGTGTGTTGAAGTGGTTTATATTAAAATTCTTATCGTTCATTTCTCGTTAAAGTTCATATTGTTTATCATGAATTAAATGCTAATTTTATTTGTTATTCGTTACACTTCGCACTGTTTATTATGTAGTCGTTACACTTCACATATTTTTTTCGACCTATGGAAATAGCAATCACTTCAACTAGTAAAAAGCACAAGTCTGGCAGTGAAGATGAAGATCATTATCTTGCTGAGCTCTCCATCATATCTAGATATTAGTTTGCTTTTTACTATTTTTTGTAGTTTGTTTGGATTTTTCTTCACTAAAAATAGTATTCCAAATGTTAAACCTGAGACAGTGCGTCAAAAGATCATTAATTTGTTATTATCATGCAGTTTTGTGGAAGAACACACGTGCGGGTCAACGATAGCATCAACATTTGGTTTGTTAAAAACACTCATCACGCAGAGACATCGGCTACGACTGAGCAATAAACCTATTGAATACGATTTGAAAAATCCATGGTTTCAACTTAAGAAAAGTAAGATTGACATGCATTTTTTTTTTGCATGTCAGATATTATGTTATGAGTTTGATTGCTAAAATAGTTGTTACAGGTTTTTAATTTATCATGTGACGTGATATTTGCCGAGTGTGCGGTATAATTTGTGGCCTACATGAACGGATACACTGGTTATGCCACTTAAGGGCGTGATTCACCTCAGTTTTCAACGTAGATTTTACTTTTATATTTGTAACAGATATTTTTTCTTGTTTTAGACATAAATTGTGAATAAATATTCCTCTTAGGAAATTTGTGTATCTCTCATAGTTTTTGCGTAATGAGTCGTAAACGTCAAAAATTTCACCTTACGGTTTTATGTACGCCACTAAAATCACCCGACATACCAAACCGAAAAAAAATCACAGTGTATAACAATGTTGTAGGCTGTGATTTGACACATATGAAAGCAGAAATATATAAGCTTTTGAATTTTCAAAAAATTTTTGAAACTTTTAATTATTCATTTCAAAATTCAGCATTATTTATAAAATATGAAACTGTTAAATTTTTTTACAGTTTAAAACAGACAATAGTCGCTTTCCTCTATAAGTATTGCTCATTTGACTACTGTTTAATCTCTAATAATGTCGCTGTCGACAAAAAGTTAAATCATTTTATTATCTGCTAAACTTACAACAAAATATTAATTCGATTCTGAATATTAGTCCCAACATTGTCTTTACTGTTTAATTTCATAATTAGGCGCCCTTTGGACAGCCACATAATTTGACAAAGCTATTTAGCTATTTGAAATGAAAACATTCTATTGAAAGTGCATAAGTTCATAAATAGATATTTTATAAGGGCGCTCTGTAAAGCCTTTTTTAACCCATTTGTTTCCATTTTCCAGTAGTTGCAACTATAAACAGGTAAGATGTTGTTCAGAGGTTCTTATTTTACTGCAAACCGCCCGTGTAGATCGCACTACGCACAGACATAGTAGTTTCATAAACTACAACTAAAATAATACTGAAGCGAAAGTTTGGCCGTTGACTGCTGAAACACAACGAGAGTTTCTATGAACGACTAATTCAGGAGGAAGGGTGATAACTGTGTTTTGTGATAGCTCTGCGTTGTGATAAGTTTTGAAAATTTACGTCGGTTATGTGTTTTTAATTTTCCTATAATGTGAGGTGCAATAAGAGTAATGCTGTACTGAAAATCGACAGTAAAACGTAATTTTTGTAATATAAAATATAATACCACTATATATTAAGCAACAGTACTCCGAATAGTGTCAATACAATGAAAGACAATGCAGTTGTTTGGTTTTATTTTACGAAATAATATTCTGAATTCGATTTATAGCGTAGCGTTAATCCCTACTGTTGCACACTTTAAGGACAATTGAAAACACTGTTTGGACTTACGTTTAGTGTAAGCTATCACCACGTAAAAATTACACACTATGTCGTTAATCACTCTATATATTTTAAGCAGCAACTGTTACTAACAAAAGAGCGCCAATATTTCACGTAAACGAAAAAAAAATAACGTTAGATTAATTTATGTTTCGAAAAACATTTAAAGAAATCTTAATATTTTGTAAAATAAAAAATGTAAAGAAATTTTAAAAATACGGTTTAAAAAGTTATGATTAAATGATTCTCAACAGTAATATTAAAGAAATATTAACAAAATAGAGATTTAAACCAGAAATCTACAGTGAAGTTACGGTCTTCTCCACAAAGAAATGCGTATTTTTCTTCTCACCATGTCGACAATTGTCACAGAGTGACACGTTTCAAAACAAGTAAATATTTAAATAAAGTATCCTGAAATTAAATAGTTCGTGATTTAAACCTTAATAAGAACCACACAAAAATTTATAATAATTTTGAACTAATATTTTATTATATTTTACAGCTAAAAAACTGCAGGAACATAATAAGAAATTCAGCGCAGTCGTTATTAAACTGTTTGTGCAGAGATAAATATTTACTTAATTTCATATCACAATGTTCTTATGAATTTCTTAATTTATTAACATGCTGACATTTTTACTGAAGATCTAAAATCTAATATTTTAAACCTGTATTGTGTATTAAACCGCATAAAGTGAAGAAAACAGTTTTTCTGGGTAATGCAAACTTTGATATTTTTGTGTCAAGATTTGACATTAAATTTTCTTTTATTTTTTCCGGTATCTATCAAACTCTTGGCATAAATGTTACAAACGTTGGCATAGGTACTGCTGTAAATAAATTTACTTACAAAAGGAACCATTCAAAACGAACACAAATATTTTGAACGTTCACAGTTTGCAGTTACCTTCTACAGCAGTGTAGCTCTCCTGTACATCGACGATTGCCGGGGGGCCAGGAGGTCCAACGGGTTTAAGTGGCGTGGATGGTTTATCTATTCTGTCATCTAACTCTGCAACACTCGGCCTCCTCATGTCAGTACTCGGTCGTCTTCGCTATATTAGGAAAAAATTAAAATTACAGCATTACTTACATATATTGCAAAAATAAATGTTCTGAAATTGGTACTTCCGTTTTCTCATTTATATTTGTTATATTTTTATTTTTTTTTTGTAATTTGCACACAACTATTTCAGAAAAAAATGTTTCTTTGAGAAATTCTCCTAAACTACTATATTACAACAGAAAATTTAAATTTCTTTGTGAAAGTTATTAAGATAACATTTTATTTTGTGATTTTAAACATGTATATTTACTATACAAAAACAGCCAATATTATTATTATCTGGAAAAAACACAGCAACATAAAACACACACTTGAGCTGAAAAACAGAAATAGGAGTTGGAATGTTAGTGACCAGAAGAACAGACCTTAGTTACAGAGACACATAAAATAATAAACAAAAATATTAATACACATAATGACTTGGTGTTACCACATTTAAAAAAAAAAAAAAATGAAATGAGAAACACACAAAAAATAAAATGAGAGGGCAACACATATATTAAGTCCAGTCGGCAGCTTCCGAGGCTCAAAACCCTCTACCTAATATACACAACACATTGATGTTTTTCTTCTTCTGCAGAAAATGACTGCATGTTGTGCGAAAAACATTTAGCTAACTACCGGGTAAACAGTAAAACTAGAATATCACACATCTCTTGCCCGCTCAGATAACGTAAATATTTGGATTAAACTGTACTGAAATTCATATACGCAGATGTAGTATTTTTGGTATTATCAAAGTACATTCTTTGCATTTTCATATAACTGTTCACTTAACACTATATATAGTTTTTGGACAATAAAGTTATTTCAGAACGCTACTAAATGTATTTGATACTAAAACTGTATACAGACTAGTTAAATAATTATTTTGAGGAGGAGGAGGAGAAGTAGTGTAGAAGAAAGTAAGTTTTGTTCAACAAGACAGCATAATAAGTAGTTGGTACATTACACGTTGTAAATGTTTCGTAAATTCACTGACGTAAATTTCGTTGGTGTTAGCAATATATCTTTATTTGTGTATTTTCGCAGTTGCAATTCATTTCTTATTACGTAATGTTAATAAACACATATAAACTTTTCATCATATGAGCTTGCTTTATAAATTAATTTCTGTAGGTCTTATGTTTCTCTTGTTATGTATTTCAAACGAAGAAATGAGTACACAATGATAATTTAATTTTTCGTACATATTTTATTTTTCCAGTATGTCATCGTCAACATTCATCTGTTATGCCTTCCTTACCGTTGTTCTTGACGAAATCCCAGCTGCAGGAAAAATACTCTGCAAGTTCCCGCTCATTATTTGAAATTTTAGGTGAATAATAACTTCCGATATACACATACATAGAGAGTATAAAGTAATCCGTCCTATAAATGTTGTAAGGAAATTCGTATTGCACAATCAAGGGGTAAATCTAATGATTTACACACTATCTGAATATTAACAAATGTACATTTTGATCGTTATTTTTCCAATGTGTGCGAAACTAAGTGAAACCAAAGTAAAATTTTCCAGCCATTTATGCGATATTGGTATCTTAAAAATAAGCCTTCGACTAGAATTAAGATTACAATGGTAGCCACACTCTTAGCACTTTCGCAGTAACCACCTTTATAGCAGTTACATAGCGTCAGTATGTACAAAGTGGGGAATGAAGCCCTTTTTCAAGGTCGCCATACAAACACGTTCCTTATGTTGTGCGTAATTTTAATCAAAATGTTGAAGCAGATGTTGGCCTGTCGCAAACAGCTGCATGAATGAAATCACAGACGTTAGTAAAACAGCTATTTCAGTATCTACTAATTGCGCGGATATGCTACATGTATACCACTTGCCTAACGTTAAACTGCTCTGCGCAGTTAAATATGTTCCAGTGCATTCATTTCGTGATGATTATAATGGCACAAACACCATTTCAAAAACGTACCCCACTAAATTCCTATACAAATTGTACGAAAAAGCTATGCGTTCAAAAACGTACAGGGAGGTGTTGTTTTTGTCTATTATTTATA
>PNEQ01000971.1:0-33188 GCA_003012365.1 Medauroidea extradentata | reverse complement strand
TAAACGTGACCTTGCGGACTCCGAACCAATGGCGGACATGCGTAAAAACGCTCACGGACTCCTGCGCTACATCGTCAAATGTTCAAATGCTCACTCACTGGAGCAGCAGCCAATGAACAAATATAGCTGACGACAGTGCACACAGGACTGTGGAGTCTAGCCTGCTGGGCGTTGAACCCGCGAAATATCCGGGCCTCTATATGCTGTGTCGACTTAATGCAAAGATTTACATGGCTGGTATTTATACATGGTACAGTTATATAGGTCAGAAGAGGGGAAATGTAAGTAATGCGTACGACGATCAAGAGCATTCCAGTGTCACCGTCTGGCAATACATCATACATAACATGCTAGGTATTAGACCGTCTCGTTAAGGACATAAACAAAGTTTTTCTCCAGGAATCTCTGCTGGCACTTCCGTTTCAAACAAGAGTAGTTATGTGGTTTCGTCACAAAGGTCACTCTCGATGAATCTGAAGTTTGGTAGCACGGAGGCAATGTACACTGTACACACGATGGTGGAAGACAATAGTCACACATAGTGGAAGTATCGTGTACCATAAGTTAATAAGTTAACAAAAGTAAGCCGTTGTTTTTCTTTGTGGCAAGAGCAGTATGTGATTCTACGCAGAATGTTAAATTCTTTACACTGCTTTCATGCATGGCAATGTATCAGTGCTACAGCGTACTGTAATTCATAGTGATGCCATTTGTACGCATTGCATCGTTATGGTGGCAAGTAACATCTGCCTACTGAACACAAATTTGTGGCTAATAGTTAGAGACATGAACTTTTCGCGAAAAGAAATTTGCCTCACTTTGTGTCAGTGACTTGTGTGCACGTCTGCAGACTTGCTTCACGGTCAGAGATTGGATGTTTTGACATTCGTGTGTCGTGGGGTTTTACACGCAAATCACAGACGTGTGGTGTTACAGTAACCTTGTGATTGGTACAGTCAAATGAGAAACGTCACAGTTCAAAGGCACGCTGCCAATATATGTGAAGCAGAACTGCAGACGTGCACATAAGGCACTGGAACAAAGTGGGGCAAAATTCTTTTCGCGAAAAGTTCATGTCTCTACTAATAGTAGCAAACAGTAAACTATCGTACACAAGACTGAGTATACACATTATACACTTCCACGTGTAAAGATCAGGGAACAGAACAGCAACATATGCGTTGTCAAGGAAATGTCTTATCCATGTAATTTCAGTAGGCTGTGGCCTTTGTGATGGAACTACGTAACTACCATTGTTTGAAACGGAGTAGCAGTTCCAGCAGAGATTCCTGGAGGAAAACTTCGTATATTTCCATAATGAGACAATCTAATACCTAGCACGTTATGTACAATGTATATCCAAACGGCCACACTGAAGTACTCTTGATGGTCGAAGGCTTTTCTTGCATTTTCCCCCTTAGCTGTAGCATTTATAAATACCGGGCATGCAAAGCTTTGTATTAAGTCGACACAACATATAAACAATAAACACAGACAAAAACAACGGCTCCTGGTACGTTTTTGAACGCACAGTTGTTTCATACAATTTGTCTGGGAGTTTAGTGGGGAACGCTTTTGAAGTAGTGTTTGTGCCGTTACAATCATCACGAAATGAATGCCCTGGAACGTATCTAACTGCGCAGAGCAGTTTCACGTTAGGCAAGAGGTAGACATGAAGCATATCCGCGCAAGTAGTAGATACTGAAATAGCTGCTTTAATAACGTCTGTATTTTCATTGATGCAGCAATTTGCGACAGGCCAACACCTGTTTCAACATTCTGATTAAAATTACGCACAACATAAGGAACGTGTTTGTATGGCGACCATGAAAAAGGGCTTCTCTCCCCACTTTGTACATACTGACGCAATGCAAATGCTATAAATGTTGTTACTGCGAACAATGTTTCAGTTCCTTGAGATGGAAATGCCCAAAGAAACGGGTTTAGTAAACATCTTTGTTATGAACAGTACGCGGTGGCCATCGGAACGCTTCGGTAACGTCCATTATGATATTTGTTCCCTGTTAAAAATTGTACGGAAAATGTCACTACGTCCATGCAAAAGTACAGTGTACCACGTTTTTAGTGGAAGCGAATAATTAGCTTTGAAGCTTACTTAACCGTGAACCGATTCTGCAGTAATATTACGCAGGAATCCACGCACCAAATGTCACCATATACTAACAGATTTTCTCCGCTCAATGTATGGTTCACATTGCTTACATTGCATGTTACAGCTATCCTCTATCATCGCAGGTTCAAAGTGCATAGAATGAGGTGGTGCAACGGTAACACGCCGGACTTATATTCGGATGGACCCAGGTTCGATCTCCAGTTACGATCACTCTGATTTCTGTTTTCCATGGTTTTCCAGAGTCACTCCAGGCGAATGCTGGGATGGTTCCTGATTAAATACCATTGCCGACTTCTCTGCCAGCTCCTGCCGTTGTGCTAAGCTGTGTGTCACCTTCTCTAATGACCTAGCTAACGACGTGACGTAAAGCCCTCCTATCTCGCCTTTTGTGTGCAGATACGCATGGATGTAGTATTGCATTCGTTCTAGATACTGTAGCGTTGGCGATCTTTCGTCTACGTGTAGTACAAAAACTGTGGTATCTGAGCCGTTTTAAAAATAGAGAAACTTTATTTAACGTCATAATAATTAAGAAACTAGCGTCAAACATTTTAAAATTACACATAAAATTGTTGTTTGCAATATGAGTTTGGCCATCCGTGCAGATTTCGTTATACTGGAAGGGCTTACCATAAGATTCCGATAACACAAAACAATCTCCGGAAATTTGTACATGGACTATTTGTAGAGACATGCATAATTCGCGTTATCATTTAGTAGAAGACTAAACTTCACTTTCCTATACATAACAGAGCATAATCTGCGATTCAATTGGCCACGAACTTTTATGTGTTGTCATTGACGTGTGTTACGTCTTTACAGAGACTGACCTCTCTACAGTGTAGGTATTCTCCGCGGCAAGTCACGACAATATCGGCCAGCGGGAGACGTCGAACGAGCCTATAGTCACTTAGAGTCTAGTCAGCTGTCAGAAAATAACGCGAATTTTGCATGTCTCTAACTATTTGAAAAACATTGTAAGTAACTGAATAAATTTTTAATTTTCATGTTTTCATAATCATCCTCATTATTCAGTAAAGGTATATAAAGTGTCCTGTTCATTTACTATTTGATACTCTGTAAGGAATCTTCTTAAGCAAAGTGCATACAAAACTATATTTACAAGCAGGCGTTAATACTGTCAATAACATAAGTTTGCTTTGGTTTGTTTAAAGATACGTTATAGTTGAAATGGTTCAGCAAATTAAGAATAAGTTAAAATTATGCAGTTAATTTTGGATTTCATTTTTATGATAAACTTACTACTGTCAGACATGCATGCAAAGAAATCTTTCCACAGTATCTGTGAAAATAATTTATTATTTTTAGTTAGTAGGCTATTATAAAATGTGTAGTATTTAAACATCGATTTATTTTGCATTTAATGTTAAAGAGACTTACGATTTACAGATACAGCTATGGTAAATGCATTCAAACAGTAGATCATCACCTTTAAATATTATTTTGAACAAAAAACTTGTGCTCAAATGCAAATACTTATTTTAACAGAACTACTCTTCGTGGATTTACATCTCCGTTTTTGAAGTAAAGTATTTTTACCCTTAAAATAGATTCTATAGTAAATCATTCTGTGAGATTCATGTCATATTTGTAGGTCATGTAACGCCACTTTTTACAAAATAATCCGTTATCCTATGTAAGAACACGATAAAATGTTTCTATACTAACAACTGACGTCTAAATATAATGTTTGTGAAAAAATTCTTTACTTTACGTGTTGACAACTTTTCCTTTGCAGATATATTTGTCCCTGAAATTTTCATTATCATGTCCTTTAAGAATTTCAATTCTTCTGTGGTCATTGGCTGTAGTGATGTGTTATCTATGTACCCGATACACTTTTCAATGTGTAAAATCTCATATAACTCTGATTATTAAATAAAGGCACAAGAGATGTGTGTTCTGGCTACTGTCTCCTGTCTATTCTACACAGTCTCTACACAGCGATAAACTAAAAAATTGAAGTATACACATCTGCCAGACAACTCTAACCTGAAGCTTATCCTTGGCCTGAAGTTCTCCAGGGCGAGAGCCTTTTCTCTGTCGTGTCAAACCAGAAATAAACACGTGAATAAACAACATAATATCATGAATAAAATGATAAAGTAAATCACACGACAAAACACAAATGAGTAAAAGAAAAGGAGAGGAATCAAAATATTTTGCAATAAAAAGTAAATACCTTAATTTAAAAAGTACACAAAACTTTCCATCGTTAAAAAAGTGAATTAAAATTTAGAAAAATATTGTCAAATGTAGCCATTAAAGAAGAATCATACAAATTAGTGGGTAGATAAACGTGTGAACGTTGGTAGTTTTCAATAACTAACACCGGACGCTGCAATGCCTGCTATGTACATTTTCATTGCAAAATATTTTATGGGTGGTAATTAAACAACCCACATCACTCAGTGATTCAATGGCAGTTTTATATTGCAGTTTAATTAAATATCACAACATTTATTTTTGATCTTATAACTGGTTTTCAAATACAAAACAAAATCGAATGCTTTTAAGATAGTATTTTTTTTACTTCAAAGTAAACGACAACAAAGTTACAAAAATCGTATTTGTCAGTAATTTTCTAAAACATATAACATGATACTCCTTTGCATAAAATCTTATTGAACACAATTTCTATGTTCTTCATAAAACAGTTAATGCTATCACAGGCTGTACTTGGTACTTTGTTATTTATATTTACACACCATACCACAGTCGACCTGAGATAGTATTTTAATTATTTAAATAAACTGCCAAAGAATCTGGTCAGCTGTGTGCCAACCAAACGCCAAATCTCACCTTAGGATCAAATACCTCACCAGGCCGCAATTTTCCAACCTGTAGACAAATAACGAAATCAAGCTAATTAAGAGATCTAAGGAGAATATTATACTGCCGAATTTCAGTTAAGGATGAAGTAGGGTGGAATACAGGAAGCTTACTTGAACAGGGATACAGTACTAGGACGGGACATAACAGTACTATACACGACAGTAACATTACTAACACTAAACATCACTGAAAAACTTACACAATAAGTCTCATTCAATTATAAGTTCCTGCAGAAATGAAATGAAATTAAAGAAAGCATAAAATTAAAACAACTTGATGGCATTAATAATATTCAAATCAACGTGACTGAAAGAAAAAAAATCAAATCAAAGCAAAATTGACTGCATAAGTAGTAAGCAAGTATGTAAAGATGTAAATAAAAAAAAACTGAAATAAATGTTGAACAGGTCAACAGAATAAGATCCAAAATCAAATAAAGCTTACGATAATGGTTTCAAAAGCGAAAGATCAAAGAAAATATGCAAGTCTAATGAAAAATTGCGTGTTTTTGTTTAGAACAATTTGTGTGATTCGCTGAGAGCTGACATATACTAATTAAAAACAATATTACATACGTAATTAGTTAACAAATATTTCCCTTAAAATTTCTAATGACGTTTTAAAACCCTGCCCTGAGGTTTGAACCATTTATCTACTTCATGACTGACATTATATTTTATACTGTTTTGCAATAAGAACTAAAAAAAAGGAGTAAGATGTAGATTTTCCAAGTGTAAGTACTGATCCTCATAAATTTCGGTTCAAATTCATCGAAATGGGACGCTTTGGTTTAAACCTTTTTTTAAAGACAAGTAAAAGAAAAATGTGGCCTATAATGGTAAAGTGCATGAGATGTTAATGTAACATGTATTAAAATATCTATTAAAAAATACTGGACACAGGCCAGTAAACTAATTGGTATTGCCGTCAATTAGTTACTTATTCATATTCAGCATGGCTATGACTCGTTTGTAGCTTAAATGTCAAAATAAGTTTACATAGTTTTTGTTTGCAACAGTTATGATCCTAAAAGCTGAAACACGTGAATGTCTAACAAATAGACGATATTGTGTATTATAGTTAAAAGTACTGCGAATTCCGGTCTCTATTCAGAAACTCTAATATTTGAGTGTATACAATTATAAATGTCCTTATAGTTGGACTACGGAACTTATTCTATTGATCAGTTCATTAAGAATAAACAAACATCCGTTAAAACGAAATGGAAGCGAAGTACTGAAGCGCAACATAAACCTGTTTCCAAAGAAAATGAAATAGGTAATTTTGCGCATGTACAACGGCTCAACGGCCTTGGACAGCCCAAAGAGCTGATTGCCCGCCTCACCTTTCTCTCCTCCACCACTTCTCCAGGCCGCAACTTCCTATTTTCCTAGAATCAAAACAAACATTACAGAAGGAAAATTATGTTAATAATTAGTGAGATGTGGCCTCACATGTAATTGTTGTGTATGAAATAATTTTAAATCCATTAATGAAGTTTGTAAACAGTAAAGTAAAAATTCAAAAGATTTTAGTTTTCTGATCTCATTTAGTAACTAAAATAACTGAGTACATTTCGTTAGAGTTAGTAACTTTTTCCAGTTGGTGTTTTGATTTAAGTTAATCACACTTAATAAGTAATTAATTTTTTGATTTCTTATATAGGACGTTATTAGAGTTCAGGTACTTCTGTTATTTAAAGAACTGAATTCAAAGTAACTAATATGTACTGTTAAAATACAATTTTACAACATTAATAGCAATGCTTGTAGTGGAATAAACTATTCTTGAGCAACTCTTGCAGTTCTTGGGAAGAGCGAAGCAAATAACGTAGGCTAAATTCTATGAATATTTTGTACTAAGTCCTCGGATTCAAGACGGATTATTTTTCTTATAGGGTCTAACATTTGTACTCGTCTTAAAGCAACAGTCTTCTGTTTATTACATTTGAGCTATAAATTATATTTAGTTTCACACTGTCAAAATTTTAGCCAGAACTTAATGCCTTCAGTAGAAACCACATATTATAGCATCTCAGATTTGTCTGAGTGAACGATTTATTTTGTCAGTGACATAGTCTTGTATTGCATTTTATGCGAAGGAATAGTAACAAAAGCATTCCCATGCTACAAACAATATGTTACCGGAATTTTATATAGCGTTAAAATGATACAGCTAGCAATCCAGTGAAAGTAGATTCACAAGAACATCAAACGTAATATGAAAAGTTTCTAAACTTTATTGGCATGCTGTCTTAACAATCAATTTTACCTTGTATGCAAAAACATGCATTTACTTGCAATTATGCCTTGCTATAATTTCCTCCTGACTAGAACAACATATAATTTTTTTTCATGAAACAAATTTGGCGGAAAAAGCCATACTTATAGCAGTACTATAGCAATTGTACGCACTGCTGCTGGTACAATTGAAGACTTAAACTGTTGACGTTTAAACCAGAATTTGAAAGCATCGTTAATTTTGAATTTTTTAATTTATCTAACTGAATGATAGTCTGAAAAAGATTGTTATGAATAAATTGAAACTAACATAACAATGCATTTATTTCAGGTAGTGTGTAAAATGTTAATTAGAATTTTATTATAACGTAATGCCACATTATGGTGTAACCTTGCACCACAATTTTTCATTTAAATTAACTGTTAGCATCCTCTTAAAGGGATTAATATTTCACAGTACACAGCAGTCATAAACGACATTACTTTACTGTAAATAGTGTTTTAGAATTTGTATCTAAAAATAAATTATTTGGATAGTGCAAAGTTACCCAGGGGGTGCAAAGTAACCTCGCTTTACGGTAGCGTGTGTTGGTACAAATGTTTGCATGTTTCTGGAATAATGATATGCAGTCCTTATGATTCGCTTTGAATTGTCAAAGTAACCATCCTTTCGGTCAATGATACTTACTTAATATGCAAACTTACATATCACGTTCGATTTCCCTGACAGCAGAGTTCATAATATTTCATCGTGTATGTACTCATATACGTTAGAGTTTTATTTAAATAGTTTTAGTTTACTGTGAAAAGGTGGCGAGAAGGACTAAATTCAATGAGCATGAACTAATATGGATTATGATCGCTAAGACGTTTGGTGTTTGAACCTTCTTTTATACAAAGCAGGAGTATTGACGTAGAGAGATACGATACCCTACAACAATAAGTTTATTTCGAATTAGTGATTATAAATCGCTAGCGTATAAATTACACTTCATCTAACATTAATATAACTATTCTAACAATATTGAAACTGGCAACTAAATTTCAATATAGCGATGTGTGGCATCCTGTATCAGATTTTTTATAGTGACTGTTGCCAAGGCGAGTATAAATAAAGTACCCGAGCAAATAATTGCCGCTTTGATAAAAAATATGGCTTATTATATAGTTCTGATATATCAGACACCGTTAAAACATTACTGTATATTATAGCTTCGTTTTATGCAAATTATTTAAAACATACTGAGAGTTGATTGTTGCAAACAGTACGTGCCAATCAAATAAGAAACTGCATTATTTTATAAATTTTAAATGGTTAACATGTACAAACATTTGGGCATGAATTAACACAGATCATCCTCTTAAACTGCTAATAATGTGTTTTGTATTTTTTAATCATATAGAAAGATGACCACTTATGTGTTCAATGTTCTGCAAAAGAAAATAGGTGCAATGAAAACAATAAATGAAATTACTTTAGTGTAGGTGGAGGTTTATCTGGTAAAATAAACACAGAACGACAGTAAAAACCAAAATGCATATAAACTATCTGGTATTTCAGATACTGTGCTGGCCAGGAACGTAGCGAGCTGCGCCCATAATTTCAACACCAAATTGCTACCCGCTGAAGGAGAATGGAAGTAGGGCACTGAACGGCTGGCTCGGCACGGCTGGCTATATATCATGCCCATTACAAACGTTCGACAAAGATGTGGAACCGTGACATTTACCTGTGCATTTATATTAAGGGCAATCATCTATAGGCTGCGTTTGTATGTGTGAGGCAGAAAGTCGATGGAATGATAAGGGTGCAAGTGACCGGCGTATGAAATGCATTGTCTCCTCTTTGAGCAAGCCACTCAGTTGGTTTCCAGTGTTTTACTATTATCTTTGTTCCTAAGGGACTCTAAGCGAAGACCAGAATAATTTATTTGTGGGCAGCATAGTTTGAAGTCTAACGTTATTTTTCCAGGTACAGCAGTCTGGAAAAGCCATTTTTGGCTACTTTGAGGAGCCTAAAATATATTTCTAATAAACGTGCGTAATATTTGAAATTATAGCTGTATTGTTTGAAGTTTGTGTTGTTTCGTAAGTAAACAAACGCAATGGGTGTTAAAAATATTTTTGTAAAAAAAAATAGTCGTAACTTACTGCAACGCATTTGAAGTACAGGTAGGGAAGAAAAGATGTATGAATACATACTATCTCGATAAATTAAACGTGTGTTGTATCCATCATAACTATATGCAAGAAGTATTTTATGTAAATATATGTATATGCTGGTGAGATTCAATGAAAAAACTAAGTTAGCTAACTATACTGTATGAAGGAAGTGTTGGTTTCGTTTACACGTCGTTTACAAGAACACTGGTTAAGTTTGTGTGGCTAGCAGCTACGTAAAATGTATTGACGAAATATTTCGTGAAAGTACAATTACAGTGAAGTAAACACCAGGTCATCACAATGACTGAGACGAACACGTGATGGCACTGTTACTACTGAAAGATAAACCGATGTTGCTATTGTCGCTGTCTTAACTTGAATAAAATCGTTAATCGCTATCAATGTTACAGAGTAAATATGTCGGTCCTACGAACAGGTCCAAGGACACAAACGTGTCACATAAACAATATGTCAAACACACTCTGTTATTTAACGTTTTCATTTATACTATTGTATGGTAAGTAGGCTCGTAATGCATTTCAGCGATATTTAAAAACGACGAGTCCTCCTTAATTACTTGCTAGTTTGTAGTACTTATAATGCACTGTATAACTTTTACAACTATATCTTCCAAACATTATAGTGTAACTAAGAAATGACGTTTGTATGTTTAGTCAACCTCAAAAATTTTCTTCGGGAGCAATACTTAAGTAATATTACCGGTTAATTTATTAAGCGATTCCTTCAAAAGTGCAATCAATTACGTAAAAATGCTTTACGTAATTAAAAAATTAGTGTAATATCTAGTTTACCACTGGAGTTGTTTGCTGATCAGTAGCATAATATATTCCAGCATGGTTGTGTTTAATTCGCACGGCTGTTTCTTTGCTCACACCTGTATTATTTGCAGTTACTTCTTTTGTTTTGTGGATCGAACTTAATGGCATGGTTCACGTGACTATTACCAAAAAAAGAGTAATACGTTGTTTATTGTTACACTCTTTGCTAATCGTTTTATATCTGTTATTTGCTCTACGCGTCAAATTTTAATCCATTACTCGTTACTCACTGCACGTGTGAATATACTTCAACAGACCATAGCACAGGAGTGGAGGTGACATTCCCCATTACCTGATGCTGCGCGTTCCATTATCCTAATACCTATACTTCCCTTCGTATTTCTATCTTGCTTCACTAACTTTCTTTTGACAGCTCACAAAATTCGTGGCCCACACAGTACTGTATGCACTCAGGAGCCAGCGTAACATATATATGACATTAGTTGCTATATGTATAGTGATACAGTTTCAGACACTAATGTTTTCTTTCACAGAAATTATATAGTGTTCTTTTATCAGAAGTTACCAAAAGGTTAATATTTAGACATTACAATGTTATGCAAGCTTATGTAATAAATTTTCCTTTGCGTAATTTTGATACACGTATGTAATTTTGTTTTTAAATCATGTTACTTAGGATTATTAAATGCAATTTATTCGATACATTATGTTTATTTTGTATTGCGAAAATTAATTTGATAGTTATATTTGGTTTGTTTTCATACAAAAAAGTAATTTTATTTAACGATTTAGTACAGTTTACGTATATTAAAAATTTTACAATTGCTTGCCGTCATGTGCCAATATAATTCGCTAATGCTTTTTACTTGTCAATAAAGTGTGTTCAATTTGCTTAAACAGGATTAGTTAATATTGTTAAGAAAACTCAGGTTAAATATTTCAACTGGCATATCTTCCGAGCTCGATCTTCAAACACATCTCCACATTTTAGTAGAAACACCTGTCAGAATACAAGAAGACACGACATTAAAGGCTTTTTACAGCAATTATAAAATAACTACAACACCATAAGTAAAGAAACGTTTAAAAACAAAATTTAAGTAATTAACTGCACCCCGTGTTTGGATATAATTTTTGGATTAAAAATAAACTGTCTTGAATTTTTTATTTACGGCAGAATAATTGAATAAGCTTAAATTTAGAATTGGGGCAGTATTTATATAATATGTTTTTATTGTGCATTATTCAATAATATAAATTACATAAATGCAAACTTGTGGCAAATAAACTTTACGATTAGGAACATATGACTTTCGAGAAAACATTTCATGACTGGTTGTATTTCAATACTCGTTAGCTAACCTCCACTTCTATGACCTGACGATTACAGCTCTCACGCGTATTTGGTGCCTTTATACGAATGACGGACGTTTAGTTTTGCAGTAATCTTATTGTTCTTGGTTTGTCAAACAGCAAACTTTTCATAACACAAAGCGCCGTCAGTAACCAAAACGCAACTGCAGGTGCGCACGTAATTTATGGGTGTCTCTGATTATGAGCCATCTTAAACAGTTTATCTACAAATACGCTGTGACATAGAACGATAACCATAATGAATTTAAAAATCTATATGTAAACCATTCTTTAAAATTATTTTTCACCTATTTGTTGCTTATCGTCGTTGTTCACTGATATTTAGTTCTCGGTGTCAAAAGATGACGTCTTGTAAGTTTTCGAATAGACCGCAGGCAACATTAGCTTTGCGCGTGCCAAAATAACTTGTCGGCTTGTTGATTAGTATACTCCGGCAATTGTATCAACTATACTGAGTTATCATTCCTGTGTACACGCCTTTATTTGTACGAAGTGTAAAAATTCTTCAGAAATTATTGGGATCATGAATTCCAAACCATGCTAGCTCCAAACTGTAAGAAATATCAGTAAAAGGTCATATTTTTGTGTGCATTTATATCTATTTTGCATTGGATACAAATCGAAATACAATAATTTGACTGTGATTTGTAACATATATCAGATAGAAATAAATGCACCCAATGAAGATATTATCTTTTTTTCTAATTCTTAGATTTTGGAGTTAGCATTACTTGGAATTCAAGTTCCCAATTTCTAGCATTATCCAATGGCATTAATTTATGACCAATAGTATCCTAACAGCACCCAGTGTTAAGTATTTACATTTCATTCAAGCTCTTTGAAGTGTATGTAGTTGTATTTTTACCGTAGTTAACTATGTAAATATACGCATATTAAACCACAGACAGTTTCTGCGCACAGTAATATATGTTCCTTTAAGTTTACATAAAGTATTTATATCATTTATGGTATTTAAACATTTCTGCAATAGAAACCGAAAGACGATGCATTGAATAACAAAATAGTAAGTTGATTTCATATTTGCTTTCAGTGAATCATTTTTAAATTACAGTGACAGAAACTGTGTATGAATTATTAAATTAAGTCTGAAATAAAAGAAACATTTTTATTTAACCAATCACATGGAAACAAGTTTTGGAACGAAACTTATAAGTGCGAACGATAAAAAAATGTAATTTTGTTTGATAATTCTGGCTCCTCTTGCATGTATTTCTTTAAGCAACCTAATATGCACGAAAAGTCTATATAGACGTCATAACTACTACATATAAGAGTTTATAATACGAAAACCAGAATGTAAGGAATCTTATGAAAATATGCTTTTAGAATTTTACTTGCAAAATACCGGTGCCTACAATTTAAAACAATAGAAATCCTCGTCTTTAGTGGAAAACAAAATATTCTCTAAATTGCCGTATTTTTACAAATCAGCTTTGGCGTAAGAATTTATGTGAAACAAAATTTCGTATAAAATCTTGAAATCATGAAACAAACACCTTAAGAAAGCATTAAGTAATTTTAATTGTTGCATATTCTGCACAGAAGCTATTTTAATTTTTCACACATAGGTCTTATGAATATTTTGACAAACTATGCACGTTTCACAAAAATAATATTTTACAAATGAAAGTCATACAAATACATAGTGCAAAAATGATTAAGTCCGCAGTAGGCAGCTTCAAATGCAAAATTGTGTCCGGTCATAGTAGCATTACTCACAATATGACGAAAACGCCATGACAAGTAAAGTCTTTAAGACTCAACTTTAACTTGCTATATTTCATTTCTTAATTTTTCTTTTCTTTTATCTGAGAAAAAAATTAAAATGTGCTCTTACAGCGCAAATCCTGTTTATCTTGCACTACACTATAGGAATGACGATTTAGCGGTTAACGAATAATTAGGCCGCAATCAGTCTACGTTTCATCAACGACTGTTATTTTCGACTTAAATTCAACACTAATATATGTGGTATAAGGTAAAAACACCAAATATGAGACCCTCCCCTAATATAAGACCCCAGGCGATCTGATGAGGTAGCTGTTGAACTCTAGCAACAAATACGCCAACTCTGTGTCGGGAAACGTTCCTGATACGTGTACCGTTGCCATTAGTCAGCGGCTGTTCAGTCACGCGTGGGCACGTATTTTGTGTTCTACTACTTTGCGAGTTTTGTGCTAAGCCAACTGTAACAACTTACTACAAATTTAAGGTAAGGATTTTTAGTACATACACACCGATTGCCATATACGTGGGACATTCAAGCCTTATTCATGGTATTGCAATGCGTATTTTATTTACCCACAGTACTGTGGTTTATGATTGTGAATTGTAGCCCCAATTATGAGACCCACAAGGTTGCCTATTATGAGATAGGGTATCATATTAGGAAACGGGTCTCATATTAGTAAAAGGGTCTCATACTTAGAACTCCTTAAAGTGTTCATTGTTGGGACAACAAAGTACGTTTTGATCATCGTATAGTTACAATGCGTATTGTATAGTGATTGAATAGTTTTCTATGAAATATGTGACTGGCTATTATTACTAATTCTATTTTTTTAAAATATAATAATATGATATAATTAATAGTTACTATACACAGTAAATTTTGTTACATCTCATAGTATTTATTGTGAGTATATGTAACGTTCATCTATAAATACAATATTTAATGTGCAGATGTATCGTGGCCGAAATCCGAAAAGGAAGAATTTGATCAAGGAGCAGATGATTCTAGCAGTAAAAGCTGTGCAAATAGGTACTATTGGGGAAACACGATATTAATGTGGATTTAGCTACGACAGCGAAGAAAAAAGAAACTTCAGCAAAGTGCAATCAACACATTGTTGCAAAAAGAACCTTTGCCTGCAGCGCCAAAATTAAGAAGTCGCAAAAGAATGTTAGTGGACAGCTCAAGCAGCTACGAATCGGAAGAAGAGTTTAACATAGCATGAGATAGCTCTGTCGAAAACGACAACACCGCGCTGTGCCTCTTCTGTGGATGTATATTTTCAGATGACAAGCATGGCGAACAGTGGGTAGAGTGCACAGGCTGATATCGTAGGGCACAAGAACACTCCGGTAGCACTGACGTTCACTTTGTCTGTCCTCTGTGCCGAAAAAGAGACAAAAAAATAGTGTGTCTCATATTAGGAGCCATTCTTCAGTCCTGCTAAGTTGCAGTGTTTTGCTTTATTATACAGTAAATTACTATCTAAATGTTTATATCAATTCCATGTATTTCACTTTAAAGTAAACTATTTAGAGTGATGATGTACATGTTCAAAGTTCATTTAAGTTTATAGTCTGAAAAGTTATGAACGTTTTACAAAATGGGTCTCATATTCGGTGTCTTTACCTTTCAAGGTAGGCGAACGGACTCGGTAAAATGTTGCGACTTCCTTATGGCTAAGTTACTATACAGCGTGAAATTGTTCAAAGGAGGCAAACTGCAGGAGACGATTACTGAGAGGATAAGTAGAAATAAAGCTTATGGCCGGAAATGGACGGTGTCCACGCTGTGTCATGGCTGTAAAATACAATGCAGTATGTGATATGCTGTGATGAGACCACCATAAGACAAGATCACAGATTAAATAAGTCGTAACAGAAACAACAAGGCGTGGTATTTATCGTACTGATTTTCTCTTTAGATTGTCATTGTGTCGAAGTTTGTGTATGTTTGGTTACACTGAAGTTAAGTAAGACCTATTTTGTAATCTGTGAGGAAATTGAAATGTAAACAAAGTCAAAATTAACACTGCTAAACAAATTACAGTATTTCTTAAGATATAACCATTTGTTTAAACCAATCTCGTAAATTCCGCATAACTTTGATTACACACCCGTACTCCCCGACAGCTGGTACAATAACAACGGTTAAAATGCTAATTTATCTAGCTTCTGATACAATTAATTAAATTATATAATATTGAGTCTCAAATTGTCACGTTTAGCATTTCTAAGTATTTAACTGATGTACAAACTAATTACAGTGTCTCAAGTATTACACGTGGTTAAATGAACAATGACTCGAATCCACATTGCAATTGTTTATATCCCGGTGTTCCCCGAGAGCTGGTATGATAGTAACATTGAAAAAGTTTCCCTTGTCGCTTCTGCTAGCATTGTTTATTTTGTGACAATGTTTTTGATGTGGCTCCCACGAACGCCTAAGCAAGAACGTATACAACGCAGCAGAACTGACGTACTCGTTCAAATGTGCCATCCTACAGCCGAATGGCGTCATGGGTGGCATGAATACGTCGTTCCTGTTCCTGTACGTCTGGGATGAACTCCGCACAGACCAGGCCTTCCAGGTGTTCCTGCAGGTTGCCACTTGCCTGGCGTGTCCTCGTGTGTGAGTTCAATCATTCAATCATACACTGTCAAATATGTTTTATCTCCATCTTCATGTGGGTGTACCTCCCTTGGAACGCATTTCCGGCAGTATGAATTTTGCTCCTTATCTCCTTAGGGATCCTCTCTTGCATCTGTCTCGCGCTGAGCATAACGAGCCTATATATTTAACTAAGAATTGCACAAGTTTGCCGTAGTTAACTGAAAATAACCGCACTTCTGAAGATGGCCCTCATTAGAGCTGATGTTAATTTTCTTATGGTGTTGAAATTATACACATATTATAGGAAAGCATCATAAAAAAATGAATCACCTTTTACTGTTTCAGTAAAAATTTTCTGTTACGTCATTTAAAAATAAATGTAATATTACGTAGAGATGTTAGGAACCCCCCTTCCTTAAAGAATCTTTAACGCAATGCAGTGTTTCGTAAAAATTTTAGACTCCCAGGTGTCCAATTCTAAGGAAAATGTTTCAAAAAGCTTGTTGCACCATTCTAATACACGTTATACGGGACAATTTTCTCAAGTTAACTTAGAATTAGGAATTTTTTAATAGTATGTAAACCTTCTTCAGGAACGTTTACAGCGTAAAATAGTTGTCTGGGCTTACTTCATAATAAGAATTACATAAACAAAAGTAACACAATTTTAGTTCATGAGCGCAAACTACAGGGATAGTTATTTTCATGATAAAATTTATCCAGGTCACATTTTAACGCACTGATTTACTCCCCGAAATTGAAGTATGTAATCAAATTTCATACTTTTGCTCTTCAATGTAATTTTTAAATTACTACTTGTGGGGGTGCTAAAATGATCGTGATTTAATCTGGTGATCCCCTAGATCAGTAAACCTTAAATAAAATACATCTCATAAAATATGAGCTTCTATAAAAAGGATGGTCAGAATGTTATGCAACTAGACGAACTTTCATTATTATTAGCTCATATAAATTAAGCATTTTACTCATATCTTGAACCCACGACTTTTCGCGAAAGAATATTCTGCAACAGTTTGTTTCAATGCCTAATGTGCACATATGCAGCCATTCTTCATGGTCAGTGAATGTCTGTTTTAACTCTCAGCGTCTGGGCTTGTACCCGCAAATCACAGACGTTTGATGTCGCAGTAACCTTGTTCCTGTTGGCACAGTCAAATGAGCCACGTCTGTGGATTTATACATACTGCCAATTACCACGAACCCGAGCTTCACATGTGCACATATGGCATTGAAACATACTGTTGCAGAACTCTTTTCGCAAAAAATGTTGTGCTCTACTCATATCTAACAAGATAATTTTATTTAGAAACAATTTTTGGTTGATTCATTTTCTTAATAGTGATAACTTACAAACACATACATATAAACAAATAGTGTCTGCATTGCCAGCTGTTAAAAGAAGTTAATATAGTTTAAAACATTTTAATTCCAAAACTGAATTTTAAATAAACATTCTATAATATTACGAGTGAAATTACTGTATTGTATTACTTAAATAACATACCTGCCCTCGTAAGAAAATTATTTATGTTATTCAGTTTCAGAATTACGTAAGCACACAAAGAGACGAAGCTCACATACACATAAACAAACAGTTACTGCAATATTGTACATTATTTAACGTTTTGCAGAAAGCTGTAAATGAGATCAACAATAATTATGTACAAGTCACACAGCACATATATCTGCCAACTGAAACAAATACAATAAAATTGATTTAACACATAAAACACAAATATTTGATTAAATGAGTTAACATTTAGTACGACGATTCAGCAGCAAACAATTCACATGCAAAAAATAGGTTACTGTAGAAACATATACCCCAAACATGATTAAAAGTTCCGTTTCAATTCATGTCATAACATGGTCTGCTAGCATATATTTACAGAACGGGGAATAAGCATGAACATTAAGTTGTTTGTAACACATATTCTCAAGCAATATAGAAAATGTCACAAATAAAATTAAAAATCTCGTGATTAGCTTACAATTTACAAGTTACAGTTGGAATTTGCACTCAAGGGGGGAAAAATTAGGAAATTTTACAAACGTTACTTTAATTAGGACATTAATAAAATGCAACGATGTTTTGTGCAGTCTCCTTTCTTTTTATTATAATACAAAATTATGAAATACACTTACATTTGGTTGAAATTAACAATGATGTACGTATTTTTTCACAATTAATGTTACTTAAAAATTAAAAAAAGGCAAGTACAGAATAATAAAATGTTAATGTTTATATTGAAAAATATTTCAACCGGTTTTGACTAAGTTACTTTGTATTTAAACAAGGTTCAAAACTTCAAATAATATTTTCGGTAAATTATTTTTAAAAAAATATTTTTGAAGTTTTGACCTCTCGAGCATGAACAACATAATAATAAGGAAATAATTCAACTAATTTTGTTCACATTTACAACGAAATTACAGCACCTAATAATTTCAAGCAAATAATGCGTTTGTGAATTTTTTGGGGGATTGAGAAATAATGCATGTGTGTAAGGTTTTCATAAAATTTATGGTATAATTTAATATGAATGAATACTTAGAAAACCTTTACAAACAATTTGGTGGCTTGAGTTTCAATATTTTTTTTTTGCTGTCAATAATCCTATTTTCTCACAATAACATTAAATGAAAAGCGCAAACAATAACAATTAAGGCGTTATAACATCTTCAAGAGTCAAAAATTTCGAAACACGTTAAGAAGCGTGAAAGTTAATCTGTGCCGTATATATATTTATATTAGTATTATAACTACAGACAGATAAACATTTATAACTCCCACACACGTATGTCTTTAAGCGACTTTATAAATGTTTTAAACATGTTAGATTATTTTTAATTTACGCACGAACGACACAATACACAACTTAATTTAGAAATTTTCTAGAGTGTCTCAATAAATACTTCGAATTTTATTAGTTATGACTGCCTTAAAACATGACCAGTATTGGTCTAATGAAATTATAGTTAGAAATTCGGACTTAATCGTTTTAGATTACCGGTACTTCTAAAGTGAGCTTTTTTCACGGAGAGTATTGGTTACTTCAATCATATTTTAACACAACTTTCTCTGGTTCATTAACTTAGATTAAAAGTTTTTTAATAAACGTAACTATTATTTTAAACATACATTTATCCTCAATAGAAAATAGAATAAAATACAGTTATTTTATGTTTCCGTTAAACTACCTTATGCTTCGCTGGACAACTATTTTTAGTCATGCAAATGCAAATTGGTATTTATGACAATGTTAGTCTATTTTATGCTCTTTAGGTTAAAAGGAATAATTTAAATTCTACCAGACATATTTTTCCTACGTATTAAATAAGGCCGAATAACAAAATGTATAGTAAGACTTCTACTACTATCGCAGTACTACAAAACTCATGTGTGTAAAAATGATGAACTATTCGTAACTATAATATTGTATTGATGTATCAACGTTCTGTTAATAATTACCTAGATATTCAGACAATTACTGAATTAAATAGAACTAAATACATGTGTTAATATACCTTATCAACAGTTTTCTTACCTCATCGCTAATAATGAGACTTGGCCTGCGCTCCTGCTCAGCCGGTGGAATAAGTGAGCCTCGTCGACTGGACTGCCCAGAACCTGGTGCCAACGAACCTTTTCGTGTCTCACCAAGTGGAGACTTTTCACGGCTCACCTCGATTTTCGGAGCTTCTATATCTGGTGCTTTTATTTCCGGTGCTTTGATTTCTGGTACTTTGATACCTGGTGATTTGGTCTTCTTATCAGCCGGCTAGAGAGCAGAACAACCTTAATTTAACTCTCGACATAAAAATAACTGTTTCCTTTCGCATGTTAACTGTAACACACTATTGATGTAGTACTCAAATTACGTTTACCATATTTAACACTGTCGGTTGCTTTGTATATCCGAAATACAAGGATATATATTTTACATAACCACAATGTTTGCGTTTTCTATTTGCAGCGAAATGTCTACTGTGAGTAACAGCCGACCAGCAACTGAGAATACCAAGAATGTCTTTAAGAGCCAGGAGATTGGCACAGGTAAATGACGATCATAAATAGAATAGCCTTATTCATAGACTGCCAAGTTTTGTTATCTTTTGGATAGGTAGCAGGAATGCAGATAATGGAAGCTTTTAGCTAAGAAAAAATAAGTCGACTATTGCAAACTTTGGTAATTTTTGTCAATTTAGGATACATAGACAATAGCAAATTCATATTTACTGTAGAGTATATAGTTATTTTGCAAGGAAACTTACAGCCTGACTAAACTAATAAGTGTTTCGTGTTTTCTTCTATTGCATAAACAGCCAATCTGTGTTTAAACAAATCAATTAACAGTGGTCAATAAACATACACATTCCACTGTTTATTAAATCTGCTTTCAAGACGCGTTATTATTAAAGAAGCCATTCCTGTACTTATTATTACAATGCTTTATATGTAAACAAAATACTATGGACTTTACAGAATAAAAATTTCTGATGTGCTTGAATTGTGTTTATTTTACTATTAAAAGTGTTTTACAAGGAAATTGTTATAAATGATTACTAAGACTATGGGAGAATACGTGCGGTAAAAAAAACATTTCATGACTAGTTTAGGAATAAGAAAATAAGGTCTTGCCCTCAGAAAATTAGCAACGTCCTATTTTGTAATTTAAAAATTAATTTCATTACGGTTATTATAGTAAATATCCACCTATCGATTTCACATTTATGTATATTACATACATATACCCACACGTCTATAGCAGTTTTATATTATTCAGGCATTGTAAACGTGTTACAACTTGGCTTGTATAGCCTAACAGAAGAAATAATATCTATCTTATCCAGCCTGTTGTTTCATAGTTTTATTTAAGTTTTGTCTTCCATAAAAGAAGCGTTACAAATATTTTCTTACTTAAAAGAACATGTAACAAAATCAAGCACAAGATAGAACTTTAGAAATTATAAATGTTTACAACACACTAGAAACATGTGAAGCAAGTATCAAACAGACTATAACACAATTTTACACACCATATAAATACCAAAACTCAAAAACTATATTACATGATGGATCTACAAACAAAGAAAACCTGAAAATTTCTGAAACATTGTGTACTGGTGCAGGTACTACTGGAAACAACGGACAAAAGTAACACAGGAAACCTATAATATAAAGTACAAAAAAAAAGCTGTAACTAGTAAAGTTTTAAAATAGTACAACTAAAGTAACAACTTATGCTACAATATGCTAAAATGCAGGCGAAGTACAAAAACCAGCAATAAATATTAGGGGACCTACTTGTAGAATAAAAATTGCCAAAGCAAAGGCATGGAGCAACACTTCACAGGACTGAATTACAAGACAAAACTGGACAAAACACGTTGAAGTGATGTCAGAAGCAAAGCTCAGCAACTAAACAAGAAATTATGGTTGTCACTTGTCTCAACTCTACCAAACAGCATATATTATGACTTGGTAAATGCGCACTTTGATTGGCGCTAACCTTTTCGTCTTCAGTGGCAGGTGACTTACTCTGTAGAACCAGCTGCGAGATCACTTCACTCTTTTCTTCTTCTTCCACATCACTTTCTTCAGAACTAGACGGTATATAGGCCAGAGGGTCGTACTTACGAATCTATACAAGTTTAAAATGTTGCAACAAAATAAACTACTCAAGTTTTATGTTTAACAAACTAAAGGATTTATTTACTTTTATGTTTAGGAAGATAAATTCATACACTGTACATGTTTATGATTACTTTTCCAGACTGTGCTGACAATGTCTCAAAGATTTGAACTTAATTATTGATGGAACCATAAACTTTGTTTATAAATAATGTAGGCTAGATGATTAATAATATTACGCTGTGTCTTGTAAACCATTTTACTTTATATCATGTTTAAGACAATTATTTCACATTTAGTGGATTAATGGCATTGTAAGGTTGTTATAAATTTGGTAATATATTTGTAGCACACTTTTCTAGGAAAAATAAGGTTATGAAATCACGTTCCTATCTGTATGTGTCCTAATGTTTGCCTATGTATGTGTGTGTCCTCTATAATATGTTAAACACGTGGACAGAATTTAATCTATCTAAGTACACACGTAACACCTTGTAATAGCGACGACTTATATATATTTTGCTCATGCTGTTGTTATAGTTTTAAAATGTGACCTTTTGCACACTTCAAGATTTTATGATATAGCTTAATTAAAAATATTTCAGAATTGTATCAGACCAGGAACAAGTGTAGTACTTAGAACAGTGACTTTAATTTTCGGTATATTGCACTTGCCGAATAATTTATTTTAAAAAGGGGGGAGGGCACTTTAGACTTTCTTGTTATTGCTAGATATAAGACAAACAATTTTTTAAAAATTTTCTCAAAGTCCGCACTCATTTAGTATTTAGTAAGTTCTCTTGAATTATTGTATTTTGTTCGTGATGAGTTAATTTATTCAAAATGTTATCTATTTGAGCATTTACTTTTCACGTAACGTATCTAAATGAACCGTATTTTTAAATTTTATAATGTCGCCACATTAAATTTTTTGCCAATATCAAGGTCTTTTTTTGCATCATCATTGGTGCCACATTATGTATCGGAAGTCATTTGAACTATTTAAAAAAATTTTATTTTAATAGTTATTTTTGTATGTTTTAATGTTAACTGGGATACTGTTTGCAAGTCTGCATTTTTTGGAAAGTAGCAAGATATGAGTAAATAAAAATGTTTTGCTATTTCGAGAACAGTGTTGGACAGAGTGTAATCAGTATTTTTGGCAGTAAACTTACAACTATTTTTCTTTGTAAAGCTGCAAGTTTTTAATGTTACATAGAGTTGATTAGTAAGGTAACTTAGGAAAACTTTAAAGTTAACCAAAATCACATGTTCGTAATGGATAAATCTGTAAACAAATCAGAGCCACGGTTTGCATTGCCCAGAAATAACGTGAATATTAACAAAAATTATGAATTGCAATGTTAAAAAATATATATTACGTAAACCGAAATTTAAATGTATAAAAATAAAAATGAACTATAGCATTTAAATTGAATTTGTCCACGAGTAAAGTGTACTGTTTACAAGTGTATGGGCACATGATCGAATCCCAGTCTGGCAAAGTATTTATATAGTTTTCTAAATATTAACACGTTAAAATTATTTGTTTTCGAGCTATTGTACGAATAAGTTAATTTTCAGGATTACTATTAGTACAATTTTTCCAGTTTTTTCCATTGGTTCTAGATTTTTGCGCAGTGCAAATATTAGAATTTATAGCTAAACTGTAGAAAGTTGTTAAAAATAAGTCTGAATTTCACACAGTAGATCAATATGCAAGAACATTAAGCGTTCATTTACTTTAAACTAGTTCCACTTCACATTTATTGTAACTCACAGAGAAATGTTAGCTATACTGCTTAAAAATTCAGATTGTAAAACCACATGTTCTTGTATTGTAATATAAAGGGAATTTCGATCATTTGCGCATCAGGAAACAAGAATTATTGAAATTGCATCGACTGATTTTAAGAAGTTTTCCGTACATTGAATTTGAATTTTTGTGTGAGAATGATCTTATTTGATTTGTAAATGTCCTAATATTTTAAGACTCGACTTACTAACGTAAAAACTAAATAAGCATAATATAATATTTTTTCACGTAATAAAATTCAGTTTATTTTTATCGTATGCCAAACAGTGTTATGCTAAAATTTGAGCACCAATTTCAAGGAGCAGAAACCATTCTATTGTTTTCGATTTTAGTTTCTGACAAAATTCTATTTTTAATGGCAAACATATCTGAAATTTTGTAGTTTTTACGGACTGATTTATTTCATAATTTATTGTTTGATTTATAAGTTATACAAATATTTTTAGATTGACATTTACAGGACATTTTTCCTAAAATGTTTGTAACCTACAAAAACCACTTAACCACGTATACATATAACACACATTGAATCCCGACATAAAATACGGCAAAGAACTCTTAGGTTATACTCTGTAACTTGTAAATTCCTTGCGTTGTGATATTCATAAGTTGTTTTAAAGGGTTGAACACCTACGACCCTTAGAAGCGGACGTGTTTAGGTTTCAGAGTTCTCGTGTTTGCATCCAATTCTACTTCATTTTTGTTTAATGAAAGAAGTTGTCTGTGTTTTACTCTTGTTTTCGTTTACTTCTCTTCGGAGTTTCCGGACAAAAGGTTCTTAAAAACATTTGTCGAATTATTATTCACTGGAAACAATACGGTGCTGTAGGTACTAAATTTGGCAACATTATCTTGTTTCCCTATTGTAAGAACGTAGATTTCAAGTTTTAAAAAATAATACTAGGAAATTATTTTTAATTTTTTTGTGTCGTATGAACAAAAACAAAATGAACTGTACTGAATGTTTACTAAACAGTATATTTAATTTTGTTATTTAATATATTTCAAACTTTGAATTTGAGCGTTTTCGTTAAAAAAGAAGCATTAGTAACTGGTATAGATTAAACTTACGGAAGCAAACAATTGAACATATTAAAATTATTTAAAATTAAAATCATTGAATTTATTAGCGACATTGTCTGCGACTGTATCAGATACATAGACTGCATAGATTAATATTAACAGCGTAGGTTAATTTCACGGTAATATTAATTTTATTTTGCTACAGAGCCTGTTGAGCAATGATCGTGTTTTATTGTTATGTAAAACTCAATTATTCCAACATTGATTCAGTAACATCCATCACAAATAAAAATGCGTACATAGAAACCCTATGTACCTTACAGACTAAAGTAGACACAGTGGTAAGAATTTTGCCTCCTTAGAAACGATACGACGTTGATTCCTGTTGAGGTCGTTCTTTGTGTTCGTATATGGGAAACATCGTTTGCCAACGGGCTTTCTCGAGGTTATACCATTTATATCGTTCTCCCATCCATCCTTTGCTCCTTATGCACCTCAGATCATCCTCATGGATGCTCAAGGCTTTCAAGTTTGATACTAGCCAAGCATCTCCCCCTCCTGGAAATAGTGTCAAAAATAGAGATCTTCAATCTTTTTCAACAAACGTTGACAGATTAGTGTCTAACTTTATTGTACGTGCCTAGCTCATAAGCTCGACGAGAAAGTTATTAACGATAATAACGTTATAAATCATAATTATTTCTTTCCTACAGTACATCATTAACTGTCATAGTTTATAATTCACTTATATATTCTATATTTCGCAGCGATACTTATAGATATTTACAGAATAGTTTTGGTGCTAAGTGTAGTATGTGAAATAACTTATGTTTGGAAAACAAAGAAAAGTAATTTAAACAGTCTAGACAAATTTGTTACCATAAAAGTGATTTTTTCAGAATTAAATTCCTTCCTGTTCAGAACATGTGGCGTATTCGAAAGACATTCTATTCCAAGTGTTAAAAAACTGTAGTGTCGTTTTAGTGATTTATTCGGTTTACCTGTTTTCATGACAAATATTTAACACGAAGTCTTTTTTTACAAAAGGCACTCTTAGTGTTATCGCCTAATGTAGAACGTTACCGAAAAATAGCTCGGGAAATCTTGAAACCAATCTGTACGGCAGTTAAGACGAATCCATGTTTCATGGAAATACAGTTTGGGACAATTTCTTACGCGTATGGCATATTCTTACAAATAACTGTCAGTTTCAATTGTTATGTAGCCTACTAGCGCGTTTCCGTACTAAAATTTTACAACAGTCACGCAATTTTTTGTTGAGAACTGCAAGTAAAATTCGCCGTGTAAGCAGTGGTCCTACTACCGACGAGCAAACGTCTAAGTCACGGACATTTTACCGGTTCATGTTTAGATACCGAAATCGCAAGAGTAAATAATTTATTTTAGCGATTTTTACTAACGGTGGTTGGAGTGGACGTTGGCTCCATCGCTAAGTTGCATCCTGGCCGTTACTATTGTTACTGCTTGTTCTCAGCTCCTGTACTTGAGCACTTTTCCCCGCCTGTACCTTGAATTCTTTGAATACTTATGATTATGGCCATAATTTAGAAGTTTTCTTGTCCTGTACTAGAGATATTCCCTAAGTCTACCTTATCTATGTCAACATTTGCAGCTAGCAAGCCAAGAACATCGCTCACCTTAAAATAAGCCATGTAGGTACGTCAGTCTTGCTTGGCGAATTAAATGTCCGTAAGGCAGAATATTTTGTATTACATCACAATATATTGTTTTGTTTACTGAGCTATTATTAACATAATCAATTAATGTAAACTCACCATATTCCTACAAAGACTAAAATGGTTCATTTCTGACATGGCAAACATTAAATTAGTATTGGTGTAACATGGCAGATGGTTTTCTTTGGCCAGTGGGTTATCTTGGGGCTGTCCAATTTACTGAAGTTTATGTTCAAAGCTGTAGTCCGATTTCACCATACGGAAAATCTACAATTATTATTGAACCTAGAAAGCCTTACGTTTCGAGTATATATAAACATATAAACAATTATTAAAAACACACTACCATAAACCACTGCCCCTACAAGGAAATTTCACAATGGGATGAAACTAGACCTAGCAAATGAAATCGTGGTACAATACATCTAGAAGGATAGCTACATTTCAAAAGTAAAACTAAAGTTGCAAAATCATATTGGTACACTTTCGTACCACAAACCAAACTTTTTCATCCCGCCGAGGATTCCGGAATTGAGTCACATAAATATATGTGGAAGAAGGGGTCAATTTGCTGCTATCGTTGCTCTTGTGGCAGGCCCGGTGATGGCTGAAGCTGGACGATGAATTAATTGTTCTTCTCTTCTTGTGGTCACAATGGGCTACATAGAACCCTATTGTCACCTATATATTCAATATTGTTCCCAAAGAACACAACACTATCGCATAGATAGGTTGCGAATGTTCATGGGGAAGACAATTAATTGGAGCGAATACTCTGCCCTCCACAGGTCAACAATTGGTTTTTCTTGCAACGCTTTAGAATATTCCCGTATATATAAAATACACAGCGACTCACTGACATAAACTCCAAATGCATGTTGATTACACTGATTTCACTGAAAAGATTGTACATAGGATTATACAAGTCATGCGTTGCGTTGGTCTTAGCGTTATCTTAGGACTACTTTACGCAACGTACGTACTCAAACTTTAATTAAATGAAAAATTGTTAAAGCTATATGCGAACTTTCGCCACGATTACATAAGTAGATTGCTTGCTGCTTTCATGGCAATGAGTGTCGTAAACAACTAAACAGTGGTATTTCATAAAGTGTAACCTCTGAAAGCCATCACATCATCTAGACTGAAGGATCATCGGAATACGATTTTTAAAACGACAGTAAGAAACAATATTCAACAAGAAAATTATTCACACCTACTTCACTTCCAAATACTGTCATGTGAAAGTAATATGAAGAAGGCGTGATAGTGATTTTTAAGTACTGCTGAATTTTTCACCTTCTTCGTTAAAAAAACTTACTTGGTTACGCATGACAGAAAACCAAATATTTTGAATTATTACTGTTATAAATTGTACATACCTTTGGTGACTCGAGTGCTTTAAGGGAAGATCTTCTTTCTTCTTCCTTCTGAAACAAAAATAAATCATGATGATTTTAAGAGTTTTCTTATTTAAATTTGTAGAAAAACAGAGAAACGTTACTTTAATCATTAATGTATTTATTGCAAGACATATTTGAAATTTTTCCGGTTATGTATACCTGTCAAACAAATAAAACGTATCTTCTCATATCACAAGCAATAAACTACATAGGCGATTAATTATGTACCTAAAATTTATCGTAGAGGACCCACGATAGTTGGCAAGTGAAACACGTTACCAAAATATGCTCGTAATTGCACAACTACACGTCAATACTTTTGTTAAACAGTCCTCACACATACAGAAACTAAGTTCAACAACACACCTTTCCTGTCCTACAGAAAACATGACGTACAGATCATAGCGCGTGGAATGGATCATATTTCTGTAGAAGACTGCATCGGACGATGTGTACCGTCCAATTAGATACGACTCGTCTGGTATGTAGTGGCCAATAAACGACGTGAACGCATACCACAGAACATTGTCCAGCCCACGCGCTACTCACGGTACGCAATGGACACTGGATTGTAGTGCAGAATTGTTGCATTTTCGGACCTATTTCATATAATATTTTGTTCCTTCAGATGTGACAAGTTTTTCCTCAAAATATTCACACGACATTTGGCTTCATATACCATCCTATACAGTAGAGCCTACAATAATTTTATTTACCCATCACATAGTTCAGCAAGCAATATACAGGACAATTAAAAATTAATTAGATAACTAACGTTCTGTACAGCACACGATTGTAGTTTCTTTCTTTTTTTTTTTTTTTTTGCTTAAATAAAACATAAATTTCACCTTCAGATAAAAAATCCACCATGTGATAAGCTAATTGAAGAAGGGCATAAAAATCCGCTGATGGCTACACATAAAATGAAAAATACAATATGTTCATTTATGTCTGATCAAAACTTTATAATATTCGTAGCCGTTAAAATTGCATTTACTGCACGCATTGCACCCTGGTTGCTAAAAATAAAAATGAGTTCCGACGTCCGGAATTGCACACACGTAGTTATGGGAAAGAGAGTATTCTATTTAAAAATACTTTAATTTTATACCTAAACTTTTACTATTAAAAACATATCAGCTCTTATATTAAGTGAATAATAAACCAATTACTATCGGATGTCAGAAACACCTTACATTGCCGTCGAAAATGTAAAAATATCGGTGAAAAAGACTTTCTAATTAGCCGTTTCCGTAAGTAGTAGCAACGGTTTGTTCTTTATAACGGGGATAATTATACCGGAATTACTTAGAAATAATTGTTCATAGACGAATTAAAAATACATTTAATGTATTTATTAATATGCATGATTTTCCCTTTATTTCTTCCTGTTGAAGGTCCTACAATATATTTATGAATACGGAATCGTAGAAAAAAACAGATTACCGGCATGCTATTGCTCATAATTTGTGGCCCCCTAAGTCACCAAAGAGTTCACCATATAATTTTTATCTCCAGAGTCACGTATATTTAAATGTGTTTCTTCACCTATGCCTGCATCTATACAAGATACCAGACATAAAATATTGTGCTCTGAGCTTCAAAACTTAGCGGCCGACCGATACTTCTGTGGCAAGAAACAGATTACCTCTTGATTTTTCTGCATTAACATAGACGTTCATATCAAACTGAATGCTTAAAGTCTCAATTACCACAGAACTGATACGGTATGAGTTCTTTAAAATAAAGTCCCAAGAAGAATGCATGCTAAGGAGAGAGGTTTTGAAGCATGCAATTTTGTGTTACAACATAAAATATACTGTAAAAATTATTTGCAACTTGTAGAAAGAAAATCCTGAGAAATATTTTTCCTACATAAGTATTTTACAAAACTACCAAGGTTGCTTCTGTAAAAATAAAAAGTTTCAATTTCTACAACTTTACTTGCTATTAGGAGAAACGAAATTTGAAATCTTGATTTTGTTCTGCTCATGAAAGTAAACTTATTTAGTCATTACTTCTTAAACAATAAATGTAACGAATATTTCTATGTAAACATACTCAGCAAGCGTACAATAATTCAAACCTCCGTCCCGCAGCTTGGAGAGTGCCCCCACACTGACTCATATAAACTCGTCGTTCCGTTTTTTCTTTGTATGTACTCAATGTACAGTTTAGTGACCTATCTTTTTCAATTTCGTAGCACGACAGTAATATTTATTTTATTCCAGCAAAATGCATACCAAAGAATGTTCTTCGGGCATAACTGTACCGTTTTTAGCAAACATTTGGTTTTGATGGACTAAAGAGTTTTCCAAAGATGTTTTACTAAGAAAACCCTTGAAATTGTACAAACAAATCATTTTACCACGAAAAAAATTTGCACTTTGGCGAATATTAGTGAAATTCCTTGTAAATATACAAAAAATTATAGTTTAGAGTAGGTGTTGTATGTGTCCGCCAAGTGACCTTCAGATACACTGAGTGTGGTGGTTACGCGTTATGTTCACTTTAATGAAGAGAAACGTCGTGAGTGTATTTCGATGTATCAGCACGATGTTTATGGTTCAACAGAGTAAATGGTTTCTAAACAGCGCGCAACCGGATCTGTGCTGCATAAGTAACAGTGAGTCGGAATACTGTCCGCGATGAGGCAAATGTGACCGACGCAGGGCAGATAATTACCCACAGTTCACGAAAATCGTTTCGGCGTTGGTCGCAAGAGTTTCAGATTTCCCAGTACGTCTCTGTGCTGATACTGAAGCAGGACCTGCACGCGTAAAAATGTACTCTGGTGCGTCAGTTTCAGAATGTGGCAAGGTAAGGTATGTGAGCTTTACGTTCGTCGACAGCTAGGTCGATACCTTTGCACCACCTCGCTCTGTCGCAGAATATAGACAAGGCAGATAGAGTGCAGCTCTGTGAGTGTTTCATCGCGAAAATCTCTCTGGAAGTGTTACTGAATGGTTGCGTTTTCTTTTCCAAGTATGCCATCTGTTAGGTTACGTTAACTCCCATAACACATTCCACTGACCTGGAGACAACTCCCGCGTGCTGGCGGAAGTGTCATAAGAAACTTGTAGTCTGAGTGTGTCCTGTCGTCCCCACGTTCCTTGATGAGGCTGTGACCTCGGCTCGTTACATCAAACACATCTACGTAGTTTTTGTTTAAATAACGAAGGACAAACGCAACAATGCTGGATGGTGCCAAGGCGCATATTGCACATGCAATGATCGCACGCATTGAGTAGGTGTTCCGGCATGATCTTGAAATCAGGCGAGGTAGGACTCCATCAATGTCACCTGCTTCTCTATATTTATAATCTTGTGTTTCGTTCTTTCCCCACGAGACCAAAGTCCTGAGCATGTACTTGTGATACATAATCTATCCAGTGATGTGTGGAACATGTTACTGTCTTTTATAGGCTGATTAAAAATAGACGCAGTTATCATTCGCGGTTTTTTAGGTCTCTAATTATTCGTCTGCAAAAACTACAATCTGACACATAGAACAAAGGCTTCATTACTATTCGCAGTGCTGGTAGAGTCTGGGAAAATTCTGAGTGCAGTCAAAGTCCGTAAATTAAGACGACTGCGATCGGATATTTGGTAGTCATTATTGTTTGTTTGGATGGCTTTTTTAAGATTTGTTATATAGATTCTTTAACAATTTGTTACAATAAGGATTATATACATAATGGATTAATGACATATTTGTTATTCGGTTTAGTAATAGGAATGTACAGATTACATATTAAAATTAGCACATCATCTTTTGGTATATTTACTAGGGCAATTAAAAGTCCAGTTTTAAACAATACATCTTAATGCAGGTGGCAACCCTCCAACAATATAATGTAACTATCAATTATTTTGAGTAGTGTCATTCATATATAGTAACTATATTCTAACGTATATAGTTTTGCTGAATATTACATCCTATTTCTGATGCAATAAAAGCATTACTAAGGAAAAATTGGTAGCCAGTATGTGTATGTTAATCATAAAGGCATTCCTACGAAAACATACGTCCCCATTCATTCATCATCTCAAATAATATGTTTACACTTACTCTTTCATTTCATATGCAGTCAAGCTGCAGTCTTTAAGGATGCTATGTAGATTAAATCCTTTTGCACCTTCATCAATAGCAACAATGTTGTGTTACTCTTGATCTGGTGTTCGAAACAATTGCCACTACTGTACACATTCCATTTCAATACAGACACTTATTTAGAACTGCACTTTAAAATTACTTAACCACTTGTACACACAGATCTACATCACCTTCGACTCTCGTGCGTTAAGTAAAACAGCGACTGTACGTATATTACGGTAGTTTTCGCTAGAACACGTTATGAAATCATCGTATTATGGTAGAAAAGAAGCTATTTGAATGACGTAACTTAGACGTGGTTTTCTGTAGTATCGGCTGTACTATGTGGCGCATTATATACTCTACTACGTGGTCAGTTAAGAATACATTTAGATGCTGTTTTATATCATATTTCGTTAAGTATATTGTTTTGTGATAGTCGATAGTAAATACCAAGTTTAACTCTTATTAACAACAGCTAACAAATTCATTACAAGAAGCCTTTAACCTTTAAGCTATGCGGCGGTATATTCTATATCTTATATTTTTTATATTATGTATATATCAGTCCCTCAAATTAAACTCATTCTAATGATAATATCTTGCGAACAAAAACAACACAAATATGTATATTTACTTTAGATAATTTGTTGATTTAAAATTACTCAAAACTATAACATATAAAGTTAAAATATTATTTTTCAATAGCAAACAACTTTTTCTCCAAGCATTTACCGTGTAAGCAATACGGGCGTTGATATATATATATATATATATATATATATATATATATATATATATATATATATATATATATATATATATATATATATATAGGGTAAACCTGGGTAACTTCGTGATAGTGGTTATTTCGTGACAAATTGTAGGCTTCGGCTCACGTAGTAACCAACGGCTGAAATGGTTCCGCGCGCGGAGCACAGATAGCGCGGAATGTCCCTCTCCGAACAACAGGCCCGCGCGCTTCCCATAGCTGCTTGTTCTTTCTCAATGAATCGTTTCGTGCGGTGTTAGTTGGGATTTGTATAATTACTATGTAAGTCAGACGTGTGTGTAAAGAATTGGTGTTTTCAAAAGGTTCGCCATAAGGTATGTGGTTGTGATTAAGTGATATTAAAGTTAATAAATTGAACTAATTTTTACAGCGGTTGCCGTGATTTTTCCGTGTAAATTGAATACTCCATATGCTTAGCAATATGGAGGATGAACTTACCATTAAGAGTGGAATATTTTTGAGTGTCTTACATTAGTAACTTTGCGAATTTTGTAAGTAGTTTTAAAACATGGTGGTTGACTAAATTTTAACAGTAACATACGAGATGGTTATAAATATCAATTTAAAAGTATCTATACGCTAATTCAATATATCACGAAATAACCACGGTATCACGAAATAACCTGTATCACGAAATTACCACAGGCAATTAAATTCACGTATTTTTTTAAAAAATGAAAGCTACGCGCATCCTGAATTAAAAATATAACATAAAAAGTTGCATTGACATATAATTTTAAACAATAACTGACTTAAACCATTATTAAAATT
>PNEQ01000970.1:14131-34170 GCA_003012365.1 Medauroidea extradentata | reverse complement strand
TCCTTAAAACTTTCCACCAATAAAAAGATGGGGTCACCACTGAAAGTGTCAGTCAGGCGAGTGTTCTACGATACCACTGCACGCCGTTTCAGTGTCTTGCGCTAGAGGTGATACCGCGTCACAGGAGCTGGTCAACATCGCCCTTCGTGCCGTGCCTCACTCACACAAACACACGGCCAGTAGGCGGGCGTCTTAAGATAGAATGGCACAAATACTGTATCAAAACCTTTAAAAAAATGTAGTGAAGTGCTTTGAAGCATACTATAGATGGCTCGGGTAAAGTGAGCATTAAAAAAAGCCCTGATTGGTTTCTGTTTCCAGTCAGTTTGTATCTTTCTGCTCCATGTAAACATAAATACATATTGTCACATGCTTTTATTTACAGAGGCTTGTACAATGTTTGCATTAAAAAATCATCTACACTGTACTGTCATAGAAACAAAAAGTGCGCCACCAAAATAATCAAAGTCCACGTTGGCAGTTATTGACTGTGTGCAGGCGGGAGCCTGGAATTTAGGTAACCTGCAGACCAACTAATAGCATTGCATTGGAACTGCGCTGGGCACAGGTTCTGTTGTATGATTGGAGCATCGCTTGTTAACACCTTCCTCAAGCGACCAGACACTGTATATATATTGGCTGAACCAGTGCACCGCACAAACCATTTAGTAAAGTGCAAAAGTGACACAGTTTCAGTTATAATATAGGTTGGGAAGATCCAAAAAGGAAATCTGTATGTGTGTGTGTATATAACACAAACGCACACACACACACACACACACACATCTTGCCTTGACTGTAAAACCTCGTAATTCCATTTTGCATGCTTTTATAAAGAGGTAGTAAAAATATTCATTTTCTCTTGCACTAAGCCCGTATAGTTCATTCTGATTAAACAAACACGTGCATTCGAAGTGATCTATGTTATTTTGTTTAAATTGCTGGCATGATACCTTTATAATATTCAAAAACATGAGATACTAAATGTGTGATATCAAGACGGTTCAGTAATGCTTGTTATGTATACAATGGAAATGTGATATTCAATTTGTTGTGGTTGTGATTCAGAGTCGCGTACTGTTTCGCTGGCATGCCTCTCCTCCCTGCGGTGATGTTGGCTGGTTGGTCAGGTTATGGGAGCACTCGGAGAAAATTAGCTTTCTCACCACGTGGACTATTCGGGCTGTCCATACACGGCCCCTTGCCCTAGGACCGTAATTTGGTAATTTCCTAAATCGCTAATGAAATGACTGTACACAATACACTTACTTACTTGATTGCATGTTGATTTATTGATACTGAAGTACAAACACTTGGTGATAGACTTGCAATACACGCATACAGTCACGGCATTCTTATACTTACTTTGCTTGAGCTGTTGAACTTACATGGCACGTAGGCCTAAAAATTACATTAGCACAATACGAAGGTGGTGGCTAGCTGTGGGCTAGTTGACCAAAAAAACTTCCGGAGTCGACCGGTACCAAGACAGTGATCTCCCGGCCCGAACACGCAGGCGTGGAGATAAAGTTGAAGGATATTGGCGTTAAGCGCACGAATCAAAAACATGGGTAAACAGAGAGGATAAAAATAAGCATTGAATAAAATATAGGTGAACAGAACTGCAAATGTCAGTAACTTGCAAAAGTTGAATTCCTCTCCGGGACATACGTCCTACCACGTGGCCTGTCGATGATGAACTGGGGCAAGACAATGGCCGTGGGTGCGTGCCAAGATGTTATTTGTCCCGTTATTTGATGTGAAATGAAGGTGAGGTGATACACATGAAAAATCTTTGTGTGGATGAGTGTTAAATAATAATTGATAGTCATTAGAACATACTTATACTTTAACCCTTATGTAGAACAAATAAACATATTTAAAATAAATCACTGTTAAACATAATTACGTGACCATGCGACGTAAAATTAACATAATGCTCTTTCTTATACTATAGCGTGACCAATGCCGTTATTTATTACATAACAGAGTTCTTAAATTAATTTTGAATTGCTGAAAAAATACATGCTTGAGTTTTTGCATGTCTGTGGTGGTTTTTTTGGTGCTGCGTGAGTGGTGTGACGTCACATGCGTAGCGGTAATTTGAAAGCCGGTGTGACGCCCTGATTTGTTTACGTTGCACAGTCTTACATTGCCCTTTGACTACACTGAATTTACGCGTTACACTTGAAGACTAACACTGTGGGAATCGCACTGAAACACTTGAAAACTAAACACTGTGGAGACTTGTGGTGAGGTAGGGGGAGGGTGACACATAGCAGAGAGAAACGACTTAGGAGAGGACCGGTAGCTGACGTCAAGTCGGCCTTACTTCCTTGACCCCGGGGCTGGGACGATGACAGTGGTGATAATTGACAGTTGCGGTGACATTATGGTCTGACTACTCATTTACATCTTTAAATGTAAAACATTGGCCACACTTTGGAGTGATACAGTGGGTTTTTTGGGGATACTTCTATCCCTCTTTGACAGTCCACTGCTGTTCCATTGTGACTTAACTTCACTTCTGTTAAGCATGAACAAAACGTGTAACACCATGACTGTAGTTATCCTTTACAATAAAAATAAAACCTTCAGAAGCAACCATAGAACAAAGTATTTCAGACACTAAATATCTCACATCAAGCGATAAACTTGATTTTGATTACATAATATTGTTGTGAATTGTTGGTCCAGGTAGTCGACAATGGTCATTTTCATTTTTGCCTTGTTTGGCAGAATCAGTTGTCGCTCTTCCTTGCAAAACGACTGCACACGTGGTTCTGTCCATGGCATTGATTCTTATCCACAAAGCTCAGTTAGCAGCCACGTATCACGTTAAATAAATGTTCTCACAGCACAGTTATCAGAAGAACATGATGCAAAGATCATGTTTCCTCGTATTTTCTTGTTCTGTAGGTAATACATAGTGGCCAGTACTTTAAGTTTCTAATTTTGGATGTTTTAGACCTTTGTAGGTGCGTAGTAAAGTTATGGGTAGAGAACTCGAAGTAAAGAGAAATGAGAAAAATGTTTGTAAAGCAAGTAGTGAAAACAAAATGCAACTCAAAAGTAATTGTTTTGCGTTTTGACTGAAATTTTTTAAATGAAAACTGAAGAAAATCAAATTTGCATAAAATTTAGTAATATTTTTAGTTTATATCTTTTTTTCAATGTTCTAAATCATAGTAAAGTGATTTACAAAATATCATATGTACAGTTCTTTTAACAGTTTAGTTTTGTTTGAACATACAAAAAATTAGATCACAGTAAATAACTTCTACTTACTTGTCTCAGTCATAAATCCTATGCTTTATCCCTTTCTTATTTTGGAAAATGATCCTTTTTCTCCATAACATAAGTCTGGTCTGTACCCTTGTCTTATATTCCAGTAATTACTTTGTAATTTTGAATTACTTAAGCCTTTAGTCAAGAGTGAAGTCAGTTTTCTTCTTTTAGGGCTCTCCATGATTGGCATTCCTTAAACAAGGTAGTGATTTCAAGGCACAAAATCCACGGGAACTACATTTCAAACTGTGTACCATTGCAGAAAGAAGATTGTTCTGAAATCTCATGTTTTATGAGTTCGAAAGAAACTTGTCTCATCATTGGTAAATAAAAGTCATCACAGATAAAATATAATATTAGTATTATATATTAGATGAACAGAATATTATAATATCTTAAATTGTAAGCAACTTAAATAAAACAATTCAAGTAAAACAAAATTTCAACAATAATTTATTTAATAATATGGAAGCTCTCTTAAATTCCAATATATAAATTTAATGTAGTTTGTGATGTAACTAAAATGTGCTCCTGTTCTTAAATGTTTATTATTTTTTACAAGTAAATGTTTTGTATAGATCTATGACGTAGTTACGCACTCATTCTCACATACATAACAAGTAAAGCCAACTTTGTTATTAGATATTTTTGTGATAAATCTTGCATAGAACAAATAATAACTTACCTTTAAATTATCTGTAAAATACAATTTCCTATTACATTACTTTTGAAGGAGACAGTGAGATTAGAACATGGATTTCGATCACTAGCAATATCGTTTGTACGGTTTTCCTGGCAACAAGGAAAATAGTCTTAAAAATGTTATTCATAGTTTGTAGAAGTGTTTTTAAGAAGCGTGTTTACCTTAAGTGAACACTGTGCCTGACATGTTAGAGCATTGGGACAGGCTTAAGTGCTTGCATGAACATCGCCCTTTTGCACCTTTAACATGCAAATGGTTCCAACTTAGCAGAGCCCTTAAGGGCGTGGTCTACCACAATTTTCATCGCCATTTTTTTAAATTTTTTATTTTTTGTACCAGATATTTTTTTTTTTTATTTTAGACACTAAATGTGACTAAATTTGGCTCTTATGAAATTTTTTTATCTCTCATAGTTTTTGCGTAATGGCTTGTTAAAGTCATATTTTGCATGTTTCCGTTTTAACAACTACACAAAAACCAACTGCTATACTAAACTCAAAAAAATCACAGTGGATAAAGACATTGCAGGCTACAATGTCATGCTCATGAAAATAAAGAATAAAAATTATTTATATTTAAAAAAAATGCTAAGTCTAAAAAAAAAATTTAATGTTCAATATTTTTTTTAATATAAATAATTCTTATTCTCTATTTTATGAGAGTGACATTGTAGCCTGAAATGTTTTTTTCCACTGTGATTTTTTTGAGTTTGGTATATCAGTTGGTTTTAGTGTAGTCGTTCTCAAAACGGAAACATGCAAAATATGACTTTAACAAGCCATTACGTGAAAACTTTGCGAGATAAAAAAATTTCATAAGAGCCCAATTCAGATACATTTTGTGTCTAAATAAGAAAAAAATATGTGGTACAAATACAAAAATATAAAAATGGTGATGAAAATTGTGGTAGACAGTGCACTTAAACTTTTGGAGTAAATTTTACTGATGTGAGAATGTTTGTTTTTATTGATGATGTTTAGTACTGGCCTAAAAATTTAAGTCTTCCTCTTCATAGATGAAGGAGTAAAATGGTGAACTTTGGTTTAGGCATAATTTTACCAATTTCACTACGATTCCATGAGTGATATATGTTAAATGCACCAAATTTTGTGTGTTTTTATTCATAAACCATTTTTGTGGCCAGAGAAATTATTTTAATATGTGCGTTAAACTTAGACAGCTTATTGCAGGTTTAGAGTCTAAGCAGTGACATCTGTCAGGCTAGAGAGATGTTGTTGCTTTCCAGTAAGAGTTGGCACCTCAGGCAAAGTGGGTGTTGGATTAAATAAATAAAACAAACTGTTTATTTGTGAGCAAAATTTATTGAAATAATTTAAGACTAATCAACAGTTCCTGGACAGAGTATTATGAACAACAAACTATTACGCAAATTAAGTTAAGTCAGATTGTCTGCTTTGTGAATAAATTGCACTAATTCATATACTGCTTCAATGCAATTACAGCCCTAGAGTGTACAGATTGTTTCATTATCTCCAGGCATCATCATACCCTGTAAATCTTAAATGTTCATTTCAGTGCATTGAGAATAATACATTATTGAATTAGAGATGCCCAAAACTCTGTGTTTTCCTTGGTAAAAGGTTTTCAACAACTTACTTAATTTACAAGGTGATGAGAGTTAACCAAATTTTATTGCTCAATAGTGTGTTGTTTAACAATACAGTTTCTAGAAATTAATTGTTTACTATCGTTAACAGGTGACAAATATAGTGATTGCCTCGTTGTGACTGATTGGATGGTTCAGAGAGGTTGTCAGAAAATTACAATATTTTGCGACCAATATACCATGAGGAGGACCGCCGAAAGTTGTCTGCAGTTCTTTCGGACACATCACCAGGTTACTGTTAGCATATTACATTTGGAAATGTCAGCCCTTTTTCTGGATATAATAAACCATTTGGGAAAAGAAAACAGTTCAACTTTATTTGATGCTGTATTCATTCTTCCAGTGGTAAGTTGGCTAACGTCTATAAAGAAGTGTTTGTGTTGCCATAATTTGTACAGTAAATTTTACCTGTGAATATTAAATTGTAGAGTGGAAATTCTAAATCAGCTAAGTGCTAAAATATACCAAATAGAGTTACTTACATCAAAATGAAGTATGTGTTGCTGCCACTGTTACACTGTAAGAATTAAAGCTTAATAATTTTCCTAATAGATTTTTTGAACATTCAAAGATCGCAGCTCCTATTTGTACGCAAACATTTGTAGTGCTGATTTTTCCTTTTATTCTGAAATTTTTTTAGAACGTAGCTGATTTAGAAATTCTACTCTACAAACAGTATTAAATTGTAAATGTGTACATCTTCAACAAACAATTTGATTTTTCCTTTAAAATACCATTAGTTCAGTGGTTTTCTGGATATATTTTTATATCATGATGTCATAGTGCTAAATTTTTTAACGTTTAATTTTCGCAGGCCAGCTGTACCTGACTTTTTTTTAATCTTCGAAACCGGGATGCCGGAGTCATGCTTTTACAGTAGAGTTTCGTCGAAGCAGGCCGTTTTTAAACAATTGTTATGACAGGCATGTGGTTCTGCAGGACTGCTGCCGTTGTGATGATTGACAGTTTTGGTGGTGCTCTGTGTAACCCTTGTTACAAAACTGGGATTCTTCCAGCGAAGGCCATGTAGGTTGTGTAGCAAACTTGGCCAATTTCGCTGACTGCTGGGCCATTAGGTTGGTAGGTTTGGTGGTCCTGTTTTTAGGACATTACTGAGTTAGTGATAATAAGAGTTGGGAACGAGACATTATGACGAGCAGAATGCCTAGGTGACTCCTTTATCTTCCATGCGGGACTTCTATAATTTGTAAGTTACGGCAGGGTGAGGCTCCTTCCCCACCCTAGTTCATCTGTTTCTGTAGAGTTACTACTAAAGTTTCAGTAGCCGTGGGTAAATGCTTAGGTGAGGGGCATTTGCAGTGTATGCCCACTTGTGTATTTTGTCATTTGTCACGAGGAGGCGAACCTTAGTCTCCATGGTATAGACTGGAGGTTACTTTAGTGTCGTTTAACCCTAATGTAGAGTCAGTGTGATTTAAGTGTTTTCGTTCTGTCCCTTAATGTAAATTTAGGTTTTTTTTATATACGTAACTTGGTTTTAGCCCTATATAGTGATTGTGAAGGCTTTAGTCTGGAACACCAGGAGTTTATGTCGGTTTTTGAATTAAATGTAAAGTCTGGTTTATATCTTGTTAAAGTTTTAAATGTTTATGTTGGTATGTAATGTGTTGAATATTTAATATTTTATTGGTTTTTAATTTAACTACAATGCAACCAAAGTTCCTCGTTTCTTGTTGTATTAGTTTTACATAATTTTTATTAAATGTAAATGTTTTGAGAATTCTCCTTTATGTAATTAATTATGGTTCATTCCTGTTAGGGGTTTGTGGTTAAGTTAATTTAATTATTTTCAGATTTTTAGAAATAAGTGCGTTAGTGTTATAGTCTTGGTCCTACATTCTGCGTCCTATATAGGACAACACTAATACAAGACTTTGTGTATAATAGAGTAACATAATTGAAATTTTCTCGCAGAGTTTTTTATTGAGTTGATTTATTAATTTTTGTGAAGTGTGTGTTGCCCCTTATGGCTTGTTTTCTTCCGTACTTCACATCTGTCTCTGAATAATTTTTTATGATTTATATTCGAACCAGTTACAATATTAATGCAATTAACAAAAGTGCAAACTTTGTCACTTAATGAGCATATAAAGAGTGTAGGCTTGCGAAATTGTGATGAACCAAAAGTTTTTATTCTACAGTATAATTAACCGTTGCAAAGGGAAAATTTAGCTTTATGTAAATTTGTTACTGTCAGCTAAAACTGACTTCAAGAATATGGCAAATTGTTGATATTTTGTAAAAATTAAAAAAACCTGCATTAAAAATTTGAAATATTAATGTGTTTTGTCCTATGTTAACATAGTTACAGTAAAACTACTAGGGTTGTCTAACATAGTGAGTACATGTTTCTATTTAATTTTAAGATGTTATTATTTGCCTAGTGGCCTTTGTTTCCATGTATCAAACATAGTTAGAAATGCATGACACATTCCATTTAATTGCAGAAAGAACCATCAATAATGGGCCTCTTAGAAATTTTAGAAAATGCTGAGGCCATGAAGTATTTTGTATGTCTGTTGAGCCAAGGAACCAACAGGTTGGCTAACATGAGGCGAAAAAGAGGACTGTCAGTTCTAGATGTGCAGTGGAACGGCCAGCAGAAGGGTGCTAAGCTACAATACATTTTGGAGCATTTGGATGAACTGCTTATAAGAATACCCAATGACACTGTGTATTTTTCTGTGAAGGAGACATCTGGAAGTTCTGAAGGCAAGTTGACACGTTTTCATTTTCTATTTTCAGGAGGTTTTGTTGTTGAGGTAGCCAGAAGCCTTGAATTCCGGAGGTCTCAGGTTTTAATCCCAAGTAAGACATGAAAGTATTTGTACTTTATACTTCTGACTAGACTAGTAGAGTATTTAAACTGTCCATTGGTCAAACTCAAGGAGTGTGTGTTGTGTGTGTTGTGTGTGTGTTAGGTGTGTGTTGTGTGTGTGTTGTGTGTGTGTTGTGTGTGTGTTGTGTGTGTGTTGTGTGTGTGTGTTGTGTGTGTGTTGTGTGTGTGTGTTGTGTGTATGTGTTGTGTGTGTGTGTTGTGTGTGTGTTGTGTGTGTGTGTGTTGTGTGTGTTGTGTGTGTGTTGCGTGTGTGGTGTGTGTGTGTGTTGCATGTGTGTGTGTTGTGTGTGTGTTGTGTGTTGTGTGTGTGGTGTGTTGTGTGTGTGGTGTGTGTTGTGTGTTGTGTGTGTGGTGTGTGTTGTGTGTGTGGTGTGTGATGTGTGTGTGTGGTGTGTGATGTGTGTGTGTGGTGTGTGTGTGTGTGGTGTGTGTGTGGTGTGTGTGTGGTGTGTTTGGTGTGTGTGTGATGTGTGTGGTGTGTGTATGATGTGTGTGGTGTGTGTGATGTGTGTGGTGTGTGTGTGGTGTGTTTGTGTGTGTGTGTATATATATATATATATATGTTATGATCATCATTGAAATACATTTACCAATACTTCTTGAGGCTTGGTTTTCCAAGAAGTTAACACTATGTGTAAAATTAAATGAAAATGTATCCACTTGAAATGTTTATGTTATTGATCAACAGTTACAGAGAACAATTGTTAATCACGTTGCTTATTAAAATTCAGTATTTAAGTAAATGTATTTCTACCAAAGCACTTTTTTAAAGAATATGTTTTTTCTCTCTAGGATCAGCATGTAAGATGTACCTTTCCCTGTACATGTAGCCAATTGCATAAATCAGGGGTAGATGATTTTTTATGAGTTGTGTTACTTGTGTAAGAATGAAAACCGTAACTAACAAAAATGTGGTCAACCGAAAATTTTGTTGTGTAACTCTGTAATCATTGATCAAGTGCACTTATGTTTAAAAACGCTGAAGTTATAGTGTAATATGTAATATGTTTTCAAAGTTATTACATTTTGTACCATTTTAAGTTTGTTGCCATGTAGGAAAGTTCAGAAATCAATTCATTTTAACATTATTATATGTAAAGAGTAGATGTTATCAAACATACTGTCAGTAAGTTATTTTGTCATACTGAGATAGGTGGCACAATGGTAATATGTTGGACTCACATTCGGGAGGATCATGGTTCGATTCCGAACTCTGGCCATCCTGATTTCAGTTTTCTAATGTTTTGCGAGACCCATTCTCACAGTTCAGGTTGTGTTGAGCGGTGTGTCAGCGTATCGAATGACCTCACTGTCAAGAAGATGCATAATCCCACTTTACCTACATGTTTAAACTATGCAAACTGCTGGAAAATGTTTGATGGCTGTTATTAATTATTCTTTTCCTTCCAGCTTCATCACCAGAGGAACAATTGTCGCAGTTGCTGCCCTCCTCCATAGAGGATCTTGAAGCTGTAGGAGAGGATCTGGCTGCCAACAGGTCTTGTTCTCTAGTGGAAGTGTGTACTAAGAGCCCAGTATCCTCACATGTGAGGGAGGTACATCCTGTATACATAGTACCAGGCCTGCATGGACCAGCCAGGAGCACTTCTGAAGTATTGGCTAGCAACCTCATGTGTCCTGCTGTTGTTATCAAGATACCCGGTGGCAGCGACAACCTCCGGGAGAATGTCTCTGCCATCATGAAGGTAATACTGCTTGCCAGTTATGATTTGTATAAAGTTGAGTAACAGTGAGCAGCAAATATTTTAATATGCTAAACTCTAAAACTTTCTTTGCACTGCATTGGATGAAATTATTCTGAGAGAACATACTTCAAAGTCAGTGATCACATTAGGGAATGAAGTGTGAAATACATGACCAAACAAATATTAAAAACTGAGGTTATGAGCCCTTTTCAAGTTAAGTGCAGTCTTCAAATTCAGAAGGGTTTCGTTATATAATTTCCATCTTAAATTTACAGTAAAAGAATTCAAAGTTTAAGAAGTTTGAAAGGTTTTTTTATTATCTTGGAAAAATGATTTTCATCCATTATTTTGGTGTAAGTATTAGTTTTTTTTATAATAACTAGAGACAGGCTGTGTCTTATATCACTTCTACAGTTTATGCATAGCCTTCTCAAAAATCTTGGCGATAGCAAGGTTAGATGCATAGTATACTGTATTTCAAAATATATTATGTGTGGTTAATCGGTTAATCACCTATTTAACTTACATATGCCTGACCTCCCCCCCTGACTTATTGACATCTCTGCTAATTTTTTTTTTTTGCATTAAACCCTGAAAACTATGGGCAGTTGCTGTATTTCTTTGGGGGTGAAAAAAAGAAGGGTGGGGGGACAACCTCAAAAACACGTATTAATATATATTTAGTTCACTTTGTATTCATATAGCAATATTTTATTTATTCTTCTCAATGCATATATTTGTTTGTATTTTTTTTTAAAGTGATATTATGAAGTGTGACTGAGCCTCACAACATATCCTTGTCCTCACCAGGGCTCTAGTGTAGGTAGTGCTCGGAATAAATTAGCAGAAGGCTGAATCATCCGTAGGGTATACTGCGTATGCTAGCAATTACCCCGGTTTACAGCACTGAAGTAGGAAGTGGTTGTGGTTCTTGGGCCCCCCTGCCCAACAACAGCAGAAATGTCACAGGGCATAAAATAAATTCATACAGATAATGTATGGGGGAAAATTATTCTTTCTATAAACTATTGGCTAGATATGAAGCTGATCGGTAACTTTTTGTCTTTCTATTTTTTCGATACATTGACTATAGTATTTTCTGTGAGTTGTCAAACTTTATCAAATCAAGCCCTTTTTACTATGTATTCAAATTTACGTACTAACAAGAATGATACAAATTTGAATCTTTTGTTAATGATAATGCTAAAATTTTGTTGTTCTACACAAACTTTTTTGGCGTATATTTACTTTCACATTGCCCTCTAAAATATCTTGAAATTATGCCCGTTGTTGACCTCGTAAGGTGACCGCCTGGGTGAATGTATTTTGTGTGTTTGTGGTCTAGAATTGCAGAAGTGGTAAGGAAGACAATGCACGTGTGTCATACCTCATGATAGTCCCTAGGCACTGGTCACTAAATTAGTATACTGTCTTTGCTAACGACTCAGCTCTATGGTTTTCCAGTGGTGACCTTTTAATTTCATGGCGTAATATTGAACATAAATATGTATTGTACAAGCCTATACCTTTTAAAATATACTGCATTAAGATTTTCATACTAAGAAAACGATCCATTTTTCTCCATTTTCAAATGCATAAAAAGAAATATTAGAGTTGATTAAAGGACCTGAAATGAGTATACATGTTGATAAAAATTAACTGTAAATACATTGTTTGATTGAAATACAATTGTGTGTCCATATCCGTAAAGCACAGTATAAAAATCTTAAACTAATTGTTCACTGTGGAATTTTTCCTCCAGGAAATGAGACAGTATCAATCAAGAGGCCCATACAATATTGTTGGAATAACCTGGGGTGGAATATATGCAATAGAACTGGCAAAACAGTTGCAAGCTCAAGGTGAAAGTACTCGTGTTTTTCTTCTGGATGGAGCTCCTTACACTAACCAAGAAACTGCTAGGCACTTGGGTGAAGGAAGCCACCTGCAAGTTAACCTCCTTACTAAGCTGTTGAACCTGAGCTCAACCAAGGTAAGAAACTGAAGTTAATGTACGAGTTGATAACTATTTATTAAATACTGCTCTGTCAACTTTTGTGTCTACAAAAAGAGTACTCATTTCTAAGGAGCTGTTATTAGAATTTTGATTATTTTATGGTAACTTTCCACCCTGTAGTGTCAGAATTTACAATTTTTCTTATTATGTACATTTTCCTTCAGTCATCTTTGGCACAAATATTACAAGTTTTTAGTCAAATATAAACTAATTTTAATAGGTAAATACAGTATGAACCAATCACACCTGTACATTAATGTGTAATGAAATAATTAATTTGAACAGGCCGACACATCCTAAATAAAATTATACCTACAAAGTGCATATACGACATTTTGTTGACACAAAATTAAGCATAAAAACCCTTAGTGAAGAGAGGGCAAATGGCAGGGGAAATAGAATAAACGCAACAATTGCTGTGTTATTAATACACAAAAATATGGAGCGACCCGGTTCGGAATCAAACCCAAATTGCCATGGTGGGAGGGGAGGGTTTTATTAATAAACCTCTGCAGCCCCTACAGCTACTGGTCTCACAACCACTGAGGTTCTCACATACGTTTCAGGCAAATTTTACAGTGCAGTTGGGTAATACGGCTTCTCATATCCTTCTTCCAGTTAGTGGAGTTAATATGTTGTTGTGTAATGAGTAGTGTATCACTCCCATATAAATTGTACGAAGAAACGGTGTGGGAGGCAGAGGGGAGTGGGAAGGCAGTTTCCTGTGACTGACAGCTGTCACATGATTTTCCAGGCAGCAATGGTATAGGTCAAGTCAGAGGAAGTATGTCAATATTTGTTTACAGTAACGGATTGTGAAAGGGTGATTTGCCCTCTCGCCACTAAATCATACTGACATAAATAAATTTGTGTGTTGTAGATGGGCATACTTCCATTTTACAAAGCCGCCATTACCTTTTTCACTTTTCTGTCGTCATATATATAATTAGTACATATGCTTTCTTGCTACACACAGATGTAGACTCGCAAACAACAGCTGTATGCCCAACTTTATAGCTGGATTTTGTTGACGTAATGCAGGCCAACATTATTATATTGTAGCACATTGCGCTTCTTACTTGGTTCAGATACCTTGGTTTTTTCATTCCCCTTTTTTGCTTTTTTATGCAAATCTTGTTTAAGTTTATTTCTGCTTTTCTATTGCTGTACCAACATAAATTTGGGTCTGCTTAAAACAGGGTTTACTTTTGAAGCAACATACCCTCTGTACCTGTTAAATTGTCCGAGAAGTGTTTGTGTAATATTTTTCTGAATTTCATTTCTCATTGTATTGCCTCTACCTTCTCACTGTTGATAGTAACCATTGGAAGTTTAGATAAAAAAATATCTACAGCAACATAAATATGCTATCATTGTGTTGGTGAGGTGAGAGGATTTTACGGTCGTTTAACAACGAGGTCTGAAGAACTGATGAGGGTGAAGTGAGGTGAAGGGAGAATACAAGAACCATGCTCGAGACGGGATTCAAACAGACAACTTATTGCATCGTAGACTGGCACCTAACCAACTATGCTACGGAGGCCGGCCACTGTGTTGGTACTTGCTAAACTAAGAATTTTCAAATTTTTTAAATGATTGAGTTCTACTTATATTGTATTTAAATGCTGTTTTTCAAGGAGTTGAAGTTACTGCAGATTAATAGTATGATATTGGAGAAAAGGATCATTTAGGAGTAAAATTTTCCTACAGTACTTAATTAGTGTAGTATACTTAGTAAGCTATGAAACTGTGTTGATGTGATGTTAAACGTTAAAGTCTTGCGACTGTGTGCATATTTAATTTGAGAATATATTTGTGTGTGTGGGAAAGTGAACTCGCACATTCCATGGGCAGCAAAATACTACAACTCTTGGATTGGCTGTCAGGAACTTTGTCATGTGCACGTGCACGTGGGTGGAAAAGTCATTCCCAACTGGTTAAACGTGTGCACATTTTTCACCAGATGTTGCATTAATGACAGCGAAGCAATAAGACAAATTTATCCCATGTGCTAAGTTTTTCACGAATAATTTTGTGAACATGAGAATTCTATGTACACCAAGCCTATGGGTCACTCGTAGAGCAGACTTTCTGGGTTACTATGGCCATTTTTTCAGTAAACCAGCAACCATACATGACTATTTGTCACATTTCATTGTTCCTGCCCATAAAATTTTGTTTGACAATAGTGATCAGTAACATGATAATGTGTCTCTTTCAATACATGCTGTGTGAACAAATAGCTGTATTTTATCCGGCTAGTGGCGGCACATTGACATAATTGTTGACGGACTCGTCTGGTTACAAAATTTGCATTTTTTCAACCATGTGAGAAGAATTAAAACAAAGTATTAACGTACAATCATATATCAAATTAAGATTTTGAGTAGGATTTGTAAATATTTTTTATACTTTATAAAAGTTATTGGTTATCAAGAAAAAACTTTAACCCAAATGAAATTATAATTGTAATAAAGTACCTAATACTGTGACAGGATTTTATTTTATTTAGTTGCATTAGTTAGTGTTACAGTTCCCAATATTTTGCAACATCATTTGATCCCATTAAGTGTTGCGCAAATTAGGAGCCTATTACAAGAAACATAAACTTATTGGTGTAAAGTGGCAGTCATTATGTTTGTACATTATAAATTTACAATATTTATGTTTGTTAAGACTTCCAAGTCAATATGGTTCTTGTCCTCTCATAATTCAGGTTGTGTTGGGTTCTCTACTTTAATCACAGATCTATGTAGATTCAGCTTGACTTGTACAGTTACACCTTAAGACTCACTTAGTACACATCCAGTACAGGCACAGTATATAAGATTAATTATTAAATGACTGGAGAACTTGGAGCTCGTATTAAAGGTGCCATAAAGTTGAGCATCAATAATCAAAGTGTTGTACAAGCAATGGTACATTTTTACAAGCCAACAAGAAGCATCTGCTCTGAAAATTTTGCATTTTTCCATTCAATTTGAAGTTAACGTCTTATTCTGTGGGAAGGCAGTAACCAAGTATACTTCTTGACAGGAATATGCGTAAATGGACAGACATGTTTTCTTGTAAGAGTCAGTGGTTACACAACAAAACTTGTTTGTTCTTTTTTATGTGTTCCTGTCGATAAGTACCAGCCTGTGAGTACTTCTACCTATGAAATGTTATCATTTAATTCTGTGAATTTGAAATCCTGGTAAACTTTATTTTTAGTACTGGAATTCACTGAAGGAATTTTTCTTTATGAAAGCAACATTAGTTTGTTATGAGTAATTAATGAATTTGAATTGGTGCATGAAACCAGATGTATTTACTATACATATTGCTAAATATAAAAGGTTTCATGGTACAGCTCAGTATGTTGGGTAAAATCACATTTATTTAAGTCTCTTCAAAGTTTCTGAAAATGATACTGAAGTTTATTAAAGTTAACCCATAGAACAAACCAGTAGCACCTAATATGTTTGTAAAAATGGAAGACAAATTTTTCGTATTGTTCTAGAAGGTGTATATTTGCGTTATATTTACCAGTTTTGTAGCAGTTTAGCATTTTTATTAATGTTGTTGCAATAATGTTCACATTAATAACAAACCATTTAAATTTCTACTTAACTTTAGAATTTATTGGTATAAAAGTGCCTGCTGTTTATTTGGGTAACCTACTGATTTTAACATTAATAATCTGTATTTAAAAAATATTAATAAAATATAATAATTGCAAGTAAAATTTTGTGGTGTTGCAGGTTTGAAGGACAATAAAAAAATGTAAATAACTGTATTAAAAATATTATGTAATTTTAGTGAAGTAATGCCAGTAAACATATTATCACTTTATTATTTAATTATACTTTTAAATTGAAATTTAAAATGAATTACTGTATTTTTTCTTTAAGGCACTCCGAGACATCACTAAACTACCAGACTGGGAATCCCGCTTGCATCGAGCACTCATAGAACTACCAGATACTAGAGACTCATATAAAATGAACTTGGGTATTGCCATTGAAAGTATATTCTCTAGAATAAAGACACTGTTGTCGTACACTCCAGATGGAAGTCTGCTGTCGGGAGATGTGACGCTGATCCGACCAAGGGTCATTGCAGACCAATATGATTGCTACCTCTACAAGGTATGTTGAAATATGTATTAACACAGGATGCTGTAGAATTTCCTCTTTTGCAGCAAGGTTATGGGTGAGATTGTAGTGGGTGCTCCCTAAGGTACATAGTTTCCTTTTGAGAGTGTGTCAAAACCAGGAAAATGACCAAGGACAATGTGAATTCATGAGGAAAAAGAATGGGGTTATATGTCTGTCGGCTTGTTAGTACCAATAATGTTTATAATTTTGCATTCCTCTTGTCTAGCAAGAGTCATGCAGACTTTGCCCGGATTGAGCCCGGTACGGTGCATACGTGATCAAGGTAGGTTCCTGTGGCCAATTTCGTTTGTTGTGCTAAGCGTTGGTTTTCTACGCCCCGTTGTGAAAGGGTGAGCGACAGGAGTAGAGTGTCGTTGGTCGCTTCTTCGGAGTTGGTTGCAGTGGTGGATACCGGCTGCAGTAATGCTGTCATATAATTTCTCTAGAAAGTCTCTCCTTGGTGAGTTGTGACCTTGTCTTTCCTCTGCTGGCTTCTGAGAGAGACTGAAGCAAGGTTGTTGTGGCTTACTTCCCTGCACACCTGTGCCACTAGAGATTCCTCTCAGCCTTTTTACATCCAACCTATTGATTAGGCATAAGAGCAAAAGTGAAGAAAGGACTGAAAGAGAGAGAGAGAGAGAGAGAGAGAGAGTGTGTGTGTGTGTGTGTGTGTGTGTTGGACAACACTCAGTCATGAACCTGTGGAGGTAACATTAAATTTCACCTTCCTGGCTGGGAATCGAAGCCACAACCCTTAACCCACAGAACAAGAGCTCTAACCACTGAACCAAGCGGTCAGACTCACTATATATATATATGTATTTGGTTTTCGATCTTCAAGTGAAGTTGGATAGGTAAGATGTATTGAACTCTGCAGAGTTACAACCCTTTACCAGGAACTCCTTTGGACGGGCAATTTTGTGGGACTTTTCCCGAGTCTCCAGATGCTTACCCAACTTACTCGGTGCTAGTCTGTGTCTTCAGAGCCCCTTTTGGTTCCTAGACATCGTAACAAGAATAGCTGTTGGCTCCTACAAAGCAGGCCGAAGCTAGCCTCGTTGTGCAAAATTTACCTCAGTACCCCTGGATGAGCAATGGGCACTGCTTATGGTCTGGGAATAATGACTCAGTTCTTGCCCAGATTGTTATTCAAGAAGAATGACAGCAACCATGGCCTGTACTGAAGAATTATTTCTGCGTTTGTCTGGCGTGATTACGGAAAACTAGGGAATATTTACATCAGAAAGGTTGTTTCCAAATAGACATGAATAAATGTTTTGAAGATACCAACAATCCTGAATGATTGTTTTACTGTTAAGTTGTAGTAATTTTTTCATTAAGTACTATTTCCTTTTTACACCTGTAGCTTCCTTCCTCTTCTGTCTCTCGTTTCATGTCTCTGTTTGTGTATGTGTTTATGTATGTGTACAAGCATACATGCATTTCATGCATTATTTTGTAATTATTAAAATTCTTTTTTAAATTGTACTGTCTTTATTTGTTTTCAGTTTTTCCAAAATGCAGCAAGTGTTACCTTGGTGGATGACAGTCCCAAGATGCTACTGGCTAACAAAGAAGCAGCAGACATAATATCTGATGGTTGTTTAGTTGATTTGTATTGGAATAAAATTCCACATTCATGTTAAAAAGTATGAAAATAAAAATTGATTAATGTTTATCTTTTCGTAGAAAACATTCTCTTTTGGTATTTATTTTTCATTTAGGAACGTTTTAAAATGTTCGTAGTAACCTTCTATTAATGGGCATACTACACAGCACCATGAGGAAAAAAGGCAAAAATTCTTAAAAAAGGTGTGACTATAGTGGTTTGTTTGAAGTGAGCATGCGGTATGTTGTTAATGCTATTCAGCTTGCTTACCACTCTCTTCTTTCCTATCTTCGCTTAGTTTTCTCTCAAATTATTGCAATTGCTGTCTTCTGCAGCTACAATAGCAACACAGCAAGCCAATAACAGGCACATTACACCGTGGTGTGGATACAGCAGGTTTTGCATTGTCATAGTTCAGAAGGGCATTTCAGATACGTGCATTGGTGTATTTTAACAGATATTGCTGGAATGGGTGAATATGCTGTATGTTGTTACCTTCCCCCAACATGTCTGAAAGTGATATTTTAAAATTCATATTTTAAATTAATTAGATGTTAGTTTCATGAGCTCCTAATTAATTTGGCTTTGAGTGATTCCACGCAACACAGACATGTTTTTTTTGCCAAGGGCATGGACATAGAAAATGGCATATGGAGAGGTGGCACTGCCTATCCTTTATCCTGCGAACATTTATTCATATTTCATTGGACTTTGTGTGTACTCAGAGCCCATACCTCAGGCACAGCATAGACGTCGTTACAAGCAGCTCATAACAGGTACACGAAGGCGGAAACCTTGCCACCGTTGTTCAAGAGGTGTAGTATGAAGACGAGCCGGATGACCCACTATGTGGTAGATATCAGGGAGTGAATTGTTGAGCCCCAACTTGGCTTGTGGATGCAGACTGAGTAGTGTGTCAAACTCGATTGGCTGTGTGGGACATATAGTGTATGATAGTGAACAGAAACAGTCCCAAAGAATTTTTAATAGTTACTGAGTGGAGGTAACAAAAGGCTTCTCCTGGAGCGTAAATAGTGAGGAAGCTGTGGCTGAAGATTTCCTCCAGGTGCTCTAGTACTACACCTCAAAGGCAGTTTCACGACTTTGAGGTGTCTCCTGCTCTCAGTTGTCCATGCATCTGTCTCTGGTTGATGTCCGTTTATACGACCTTTTATCTTAATAGTAAGTTATGAATCCCATCACATATGATTAGGGCCATGAACTTTCCACGAAAATAATTTTGCTTCTTATGTGTACATCTGCAGTTCTGCTTCATGGATATTGGCAGCGTGTCTTTTTGAAGTGACGTCTCTCATTTGACTGTGCCAATCACAGTAAGGTTACTGCAACAGCACACGTCTGTGATATGTGGATAGAACCCTAAGACACGTAAGAGTTCAAACATCCAATTCTCTGGCTATGAAGCAGAACTACAGATGTGAACGTAAGGCACTGAAACAACCTGGGGAAAAATTTTTTGTGGGAATAGTTCATTGCCCTACTGTGGTGGCACCGACGCTCTTCTCTTTTACACTGCCTCTGGCTGTTGTGACGATACTAGTCCCACTAGTTGCTTACAATGTTCCACAAAGAAAAATAGTAATTTCGTCAGTCCTCAAATATGCTCCGGTCTCAGCGGTGAGTTACTCTTACCTCAGGGTTCGTGGTATCGAGGGATGGACGCATGCATAACAGTATTCAAAAACAAGTGGTCAGATTAACAGCCCATATTTATTACCTCCTTAGAACAAACTCACGCAACCGCGCTTACATCGGCACGTACATACTCCTTGTACAAAATAAACTTTATCTGAAAGAGAACTGAACGAAAATGAAACCCAACTCTAACAAAGAAAAATAGCACGTGCTAAACTCAAATTATAAACCAATAGTGGGCCGGCCACGCGGTTAATACGGCTGCAAATTCACATTAAAGAATCAAATAAATTGAAGCTGATTACTAATGCATAGTTCTAAAAAGTCTTTTCACTGCCTTCCATCGCGGCCCCATTTCTTCCAATCGCGCCCCTTGGCTTACCACGTGCGAACCTCGCACAACACGGAACACGTCCGGCCTCCTCGACGGTCAA
>PNEQ01000970.1:0-14031 GCA_003012365.1 Medauroidea extradentata | reverse complement strand
AAAAATCGGTAAAATTATGCTTACTTTAAAGACGTATTTCAATATTTTAGTAAACTATTGTTACAATAAAAATTGTATTAAATAAAATCTTGGCATCGGACATTGCCGGCCGTACACCTTGCAGTATCCTCTGTAAACCCCTATCGGTATCGCCCCCGCAGCACCAAGGCCGGGCTGGCTGAACTCATTTACATATTTTCAAAATAAATACCAAAACTTTCAAACTGCAATAACTTTTAAACGATCAATTTCTCGTAAAATGTCCAAGAGTCCATAGTTGCTTGAAATTTCATGCTGTTTTAGAAAAGTCCACACAAGACATATTTACTTTAAACTCACGTGTCATCAGAATATTGAGAACTTAAAACAAAACTTGAGAACACATTATTTAACATTAAAATACTCCAATGAGAAAACTTATCACTAAGAATTGCATCCAGACGCGGTTTTCTGTTACTGTACTGTTTCACCAGGCCCAATAGCGGTTTTACATTTAAAGTGGGTTTTCTATGAGATTTCTTGTTAAGCAAAATTATAATCTTTATATTATTTAACTAAATGACTTACTTAGAAAATTATTAGGCTTACACCAACAAACATGGAACCCTCATATTGAAACAATTATTATTGACTTACAAAAAATTTTAGAAACACTCTGATTTTAAATAATTTACAGGCAATATATTAAAATAGGTTGGCCGGGCAACACACTTGGGCTTTTGACATTAATAAATGCATCAACCCTACCCTACACTTAACTGATACTAGGCTGATCAGCTCTTGGTTCTGAAGTGTCAGTAACACTGGCTAGCATTAATAATGCAGACAAATAAACAACAGCAGAGACTCTAGAAATACAACTGACTTATTGAAAAACTATACCCCAAGCGCAGGCTGGTCGCTTCACACTACATATGATCTTTTTCCCTGCCACTATCCATGGAGACTGCGCTCATGACAAGTGGCACTTTTTCTTGCGGCGAAATCAACATAAAAACTATTTCTAATGGCCGCAGTTGCCCTGCAATAAGTAGATGCAAATGCATGCAGCAAGTTCTTTCATAATAGTATTGCAGGTGGGGTTATTTGCATTACTCGTCTGCAGCAACAGGTGAATTGAGGTCTGGCAGCTGGCAAACAGAGTGCACCCAAGTACAGCCAAAGTTCATTCCCTACTCTACCAGCTATGTGACAGCATGAGACTGCATGATGGTTACAAAAATACCCCAATCATACGCCAGTCACTTACGCTCTGTCTTTGTAGTAATGTCATGACAGTCATTACGCATGAGATAGCTCGTCACAACTTTATTCATGACAGCATGGAGCAAAAGTGTTCAAGTCTGTGAGCAATGACGATGTTGTTTGTGACATAAGTGGACATCCATATGCTTTGTACTTTTTGGGTTGGGTGCGAAGGGTGGTTTTAGGTATGTATGTATGTCGTAAATTTATGTAAACGAGAGGCTGTTCATAGCAGGACTGCTATCTGGCTGAAGTATGTGCATGTACGAAGTGTCACACCTACTTATTTTGTCATGCGCAAACAGTCCAGGAAGTCATTGAGAGCTTCATTGCTAAGTTCCATCTTTATGCCTGTGGGTTGTTCCCCAAGGCTGACGTTCACCTTCAGCCATACCAATTTATGACATTTTTTTTGCCATGTTCTTTGACTTATGTATCTTTGTATAAGTAACTCCTTTTAAAACATTAGACATTTGTGGCATGAAATTTTACTTTGAAGAAGATATACTCCACTTTGAGGGATGTGTGTCGGTTAGTCATTAACCTTCTCATTTGGACAGTTGGGTGGAAAAAGATCTACTCTGGCGAAGGGATCAATTTTACATTTTATGTGATCTGTAAAAATTGTGACATTGTAATACTGAAAATCCACTTTGTGTTCCTGTCTTTGGGCAGGGTTACATTATATATGAGAGAAGGCCAGCGTGAAGATTGTACTGGCTGCTCGACTAGCATGACATGCCCAAAGAATGGCTGAGGTGAGAATGAGATGAGTGTGGAGCAATGACAGATTGAGAGAGGCCGGGGAAACAGGAGTTCCTTTAGAAAAGTTGCTAGACAATGGCAACGTCCGCCAAGTATCCCACATGCCGGGGATTGAACTCGGATCGCCTAGGTGAAAGGCAAGAGGTCTGACACCTCGACCACAGCGGATTCCTAGGTACTTTTACTGATCAGCAAAAATTTTAAGAATGAGTACATAAAGAAAAAAATATGCTCTTGAAAGAAATTCTATTTATTTTTATTTTATTTCACAGTACACCAAATATTGTTCAGGTAGTAGATTTTATCTGGACCAAAATTTTGTTACATAATTTGTTGTTGGAGAATAATATGCCAAATAAAATTATATTGTTTTTAGTACTTACTCATAGTGAGAACAAATGTGCCACATTAATGAGATGAAACCCAACTTCATCAGCATTCATAAAAAGTGTTTGCATCTCAATTTTTTATTAAATAATTAAAATAATTTCACATATCATTGTGCAATTTTCTGAAATTACATAAAGACTGTAGTGCAAGTCATAGTAGACTTTACAAACTTGCGCAAGGAAACTTAGGTAAGGCATTTTAACCTTCTGCAGGGAATTTTTTTTTGCAAGGATATGTTATTTGTTACAATTATTCATTACTGTACCACGTGGGTAAGTAATTACAAGGAAAAGGTAAAACATTTTCTTGTAAAGTAGCTCTGATATTTGCGTCAAAGAAAAATTGGCTCTTGCATCGTGAAAAAGCTATCGAGCAGAATAATAATGTATTGTTCAGAAGTAAGCAAACTTCCGTAGGTAGAAATATTGAAACAACCTAGTACTTTCAGCTGTGGAAATTTAAGGTAAACATACTATTTAAGTCATTAGGATTGTACACGTTTTGAGTGGAGAAGTAAAGGAATCAGAAAAATAAAGTAAGGACCTTGCAGATTATGTGCTGAAGGATGTGTAAGCACAAGACATAATAGACACTATGATAGAAAATATTCTGCTGACGCATATACTAAGTTGTGAAAATGCATCTAGCATGTAGTATACAGTAGACCCCCGATCTAACGACATCGGCGATCTAACGACATAATTTCCAGGAACCCTGGAAAAATTAATATTTTCAAATTGAGCTAAGCAAAGTGCAATTGATCACAGTAAAACATTATTTAAAAATACATTTGCGTACATTAAACAATAACATACTGCAGTTATAATAAATTAGTGATATGCAGTTGTGAAACAAAAAAGAACTGTAATAAAATGTTAGAAACTTTGGCTGGAATACAGTTACCCAAAGTGCGCGCGCCTTGTGAGTTAGACTGCCTGTGCAACACCGACATATGTGAGACGTGATTAAGGCTGCCGTATCTCCTCCTCACTTCTCCACGCTCCCTCCACCCTTCACGCCTATCACACATTTTTCCACGTGCCCGCTCTGCACTTTCTTCTCCTTACTCCTACACGTCTCATCAGTCAGTGCCACCTGCCACGCAGTCAGCCACCGGATGTGCGCATAGCAACGGTATTGTATTGTTCGACTTGTTGCCTGTCCGTGTTGTATTTTGCTTGGTGAGTGCTGTACTGTAAGATATGCACGGCTAAAAATAGATAACACCCCTCCTGACTGTCCACGCCAGCCAATAACCATTCACTCCCCCCTCCCCTTGCCGGCAACCAGATTCCGCTTGTGCGCGTTCGGCCGCTGGCATCAACTGCCGGCGCCGGCTGTGATAAGTCACGTGACAACTAGCAGTCTGTCTGGCCGCAAAGCAGTGCCACATGTTTGCCGTTCTTTCCCACCTCCCAGCCATCGTCTTTGTTTCCATGTCTGGCGAGAGCCCAGGGGGTTGGGGATGAAGAGACGACATGGTTTGTTTTTATTTTATTACTGCACAGCAAAAAAAAAAAAAAAAAAAAGGACCATCTTAGCACTCAGTCCATAAACGGAAAAAAAAAGAAAGAAAGAAAATAATCCCGCGTTTTCTCATATTTTTTCTCTTGCTTCATATCAGGCTGCGCGCTTCAGCTCATCTTGACCTTGACAACTTACACTTTCATTGATCACTCGGCACGTGAGGCAAATGGCTGCAGCGTAAAAACAGCCTACAATAGTCACTTACATTTTTAATTATGCTCGTTCAATATGGCAGCAATTAGAGTGTCTGCGACCCACGTGTCGAGAGCCACTCTGACTCTATTCACAGTGCAGAACATTAAACTGGTGCGTTGTGCATAGTTTTATGATTTTTCTATAGGCCTAAGACTTAAAACGATGAGTAATTCAATAGTTTTTTTAGTGACAGCACCTTGAAAAGTCAGTTTTTAGCCCTTCTGAGTGGCTCCAAATTCGCGTTTCTAATAGGCGTACTGGTTTTTAAAAAATAAGAACTTTTTCTTTTATAAGCATTTTTATTCGTATCGCTTAAAATTGTATAATAGTGACAAGCTGTAACAGTTCATGTGTAATTACAAAAAAAAAAATACTCAATGGCTTTACTGAAATGTTTTAAATTGTTGCAGTACGAGTCATTCTCTTGTCGGTGAGCTTTGTACCAGGCAAGCAGGATGAATTACGCGCGCACCATGAGTTGAGGGAGACAAGCCGTAAATCAGCCGGCTGCAGTCCCCTGCCCTCCCCTCACCCATCCTACACAACCAGTCCAGATCAAACCTACCGCGGCTGCAGGCGTCACTGCACACGGGGAATTATGGAGCACTATTTTATTTGGAAGACACCTTTTCGCTATACTAAAATATAATTTCAAGAAAATGTGTTTATTTTATGTCTGTAATTGCTCTATATTAACTTTAAGGGGAAAATATCACTTCTTTTTTTTTTTTTAATGTAGGGGGGTGTCAAAATTAATTATCTCGGGACTGACGACATCAGCGGTCTAACGACATAATCCCTAAGACCAGCCACATCTATCACCATGGGCATTACGAAAACAGAGTAGGTACATATTATATACTCAATAGTATTGATCACGTGATCGGATCTACTCAGTCGTTGGATGTTTTAACTGTTTATTCCGAGTATACGTAAAACTCTAAGAGTGATATGTTGGTGGCGTATTAAAAAAAAAAAAAATGTGGAAAAATCTGCAGAAGCCTTATGTTTCAATCGCGATCTGACAACCTGTATTATTAGACCAAGTTTCGACAGTGCAGAATATTCTTTTGTACTGGTACAATATGGCATTACAATTGCATACTAGTATTGTATAATAACCTCCAAAAATTTTCATAGCAATAAGTTGTTTTGGGATTGAATTTCGGAAGTGATGTGGCTGGTGCCCTTTTTTTGTGTTGAAGGTGTTAAGAGGGGCTCTCTTTCTGTCTCTCTTGCGTTGGGCATGCCACCGTCGTTCTCCATTTGACTGCCGTGCCTTCTGCTCGAGTGGCCATCGAGCAGGTTGAGCGGCACTGGAGTGCGTGGGTTGGCTCTCAGCGGGAGGGAGGGCAGTGGAAGTGTGGGTGGGAGGAGCAGTAGGCTTGACGAAAGGGTGTCGAGCGTACCTCGTCCATTGCAGTGTGAGTTCTCCTCTGCTTTGGACTACTTCATAAGCGCTGTTGCGCTTGCATGATGGAAGTATGCCTCAGTAGTCTTGCAGACATTCGGCAAAGTCAAGTGGTGGTTGACTGGTGTCTTCGGGACGGCAGTGGCTCGAGTTTGGATCCTTTGCTAAGAGCTGGAAGTTCCAGAACATTGTGGAAAACTTGTTTTCGCTCTCTCTGAAAGTGAGTCTATGCCAAGGATGTGCTAGGGTATTGACTGCATGAAGTATGTTGCAGTGACGTCCGTTTGGATGACCCTTTTTGAATGGAGTGACTTCTCTTAGACTACAGTTACGTAGAATTCACGTGGCGAGGACACTACCACGTCATTTCGCTACTCATTAGGGAGGTGCGAAAAGGAAAGAAACTCATACATGTGTCATCAGGATTTGAAATGGCAATCTTTAAGCCCGAAGCTCTTAAAATCTGGGTATCGCAGGATCGTGTGAATAGTGTATGAATGCCTTGATAATTAAATGTAAAATGTACAAAAAAAGGAATAATGTTGCTGATAGAGTTGAGCTCACATGATAGAGTTAACTTATGAGGATTCTTAAGCAATTGTGTTTTAAACGTATTTTATTGAAGGGTGTTGTAACCAAAATTGTAAGGATCAAAGTGAATGGTTTAAAGGTGCATAAATTCCTTTATTCCAGAATTCTCATTTTCTCAACCAAGCAACCTTTTACTTTGTCACGCTGCCTATAAGGACAGATTGTTGACTAAAGAACTCCACACAGAGGAGACACGTGTTTAAGAACTGTTGAAGTGTGCTTTACTTTAAATGATATTGTACAGCACAGTGAAAGTTCTCTGACATATAGTTGCTGCTTTTTGTATTAATTGAGAGTTTACCATATGCAAATAAATTTAAAATGTTACAAATGTATGTATCCAGAAGGCCAAAAAAAATTATTATTGTATAATTATTCCATACTTGAATTACATTCTTATAATGACATTTTTACTCAGTAAACCCCTTCAGATTTCTCGTTCAACAAAAATGTTACATTCTGACAAAGTCTTTTTTTTGTGAAAATGCACTCAAGCGCCTTACAACGTATTTTCTTTTGTGTACACACGCGGGAGCCTATGTTTGTTTACTATTTATATTCACCTTCCTGTTTTTCTTCGGCTAGAGGCTATTTACCCTACTCCCGAGCAAGGCAGCTCTTAATATATCAGGCAAAGAGATCGAGTTGAATATTTAGAGATCCTGCAGACCGGTAGACTTGCACAAGGTTGTTTCCTGATTTCAGTGTGGTGTCTACTCTGTCAAGTTGATCGAGTTAGGTTTTTGTATGCCCCCGTGACATCATCAAGATATGAGAACAATGGTGACAATTTTTTTGATGGAATGTCTTTGCGACTAATTATAAAAATGAACATACAGATAAGCCATTTTAGTTAACTATAAAATAATGAAGTTGGTAAAAGGGTTCAGTATAACTAGAAAGAGCAAAATTTTTCAACATTGCTCGCTACAGCGACAAATTTTGTTTCCCGCTATAGACTGTGATGTCAGAAGGTGGGTACCTCAAATTGTCTTTTCAGCACACACTTATCAATTACCGTAAAGAAATTATTGTTGAAATTTTATGTTTCAACCACTTCTAAAAGCCTTGTAACAATTAACAGAGGGTAGGAGTAGAGCATTTGTTTTGTACCTTTTACTTTCAGTTCTATAGGTAGCCCGTTATTATGAATCCTATTAATGTAGAAATGCAGTTAAATACAAACTTTTCTTCTCAGCCATTAAGTGGCACGAATCATTAAAAATAATTCCTTAAAAATTAAAATTAATTATTTCATCACAGACGAATTTCTTGTCACAACTATGGGATATCACAATTTTCATAATCCATTGACGACACTAGTCGTTATCATCATCCGATGCCGCTTAACAGCATGTGGCCGGGTCATTCTCTGGTAAAACACGTCTATTGTCCTCTGCCCTCCCACCACTTATCTTCTTTTATGGTTTCCCAGTCAGCAAACCTTCTTAAGGCCTTGTAATAGAGTTTTGCAGTGATTTCGAAAATATTTTTTTTATTGCTACCTAATATTCATATCAAAATTTCGCTCCACAGTTTTGACACTTATATGTTATAATTTGTAGCTGAAATTTTTGGTAGAATTATACTAAACGGTTTTTTAGATTTTACTACCCAAAGTACCACGTTTTTCGTCGTGAAAATAATAAAAAATGAAGGAAATTATTTTTTTGCTGGCGAATGGTACATTGTTTTAAAAAATGTGTCGACAGTATTGTGCATTGTGTGGTTGCACATTGACTCAAATTTTTTCAAAACTTTTGTTTAAAATAAAATATTTGAGCTATTGGCACCAGTCTGAAAAAAACTGGGGAACAAGCCCTTAATACTCCCTCGTTCACCGGTATCGTCCTATCCCTTTGTCAGTGTTCTTATAGGTTTCTTCCACTGTACTTAAATTTCAGCATTTTCCTTGGCAACCTCTCACTCCTCATTCTGTTTACATGCCTATTCCATCTAATTGCTTCCTCTACAATCTCTGGGATACCCTGAACCTTAACTCTTTCTCGTACTGCTTCATTCCTTAACTTGCCTCTTCTGGTGGCAGCCAGCATACTTCTGACGAACTTCATGCCCATCGCCTCCATTTTTCTATCTTTTCTTATGTCCAAAAACTCACGTTTCTGCCCCTGTGTTACAATGGGCATGAAGTGTGACCTATACAATACTTGCTTGCATATAAGTGGTATTTTCCGTCTTCCATAACAGTTTACTTGCACATCTATTGAAAGCATCACCTTGCTTTCATCTTCTTACTACTTTCTCCCTGTTTCTTCCTTCACTGTCCAACATGCTACCTAGTTATTTAAAGCTATCAACCTGGTTCAGTTCCATCCCATTAACTTTTACTTTCTTTTTTGATCTGTTTCTGTATCTCATGACAACCAGTACTTGCCTTTTTTTGGCACTAAACTTTATTCCACATTTTCTCACTTCATTTGTCCAAACATAGAGTTGAATCTGTATTTCATCCTCATTTTCGTCCCCCACGCCATTAAGTCGCCTGCACACACCATAACTTTCATATTCTGTGCCTCTGTTCCTTCCTCCACTTTATTCAGGATCCTTTTAATAATAATTATAAACAGCAGTGGTGATAAGGCAAATTCTTGCTTTACTCCGTTGGTGATGTTAGACCACTCAGTCAGTCCCCTCTCAGTCCTTAACACAGGTCTGGTTCTGTATAGACATGCTCTTGGCTCTACTTAATAATTACAAAATTTATGTGAGTGTGCCTTTGCAAAATTGTCCAAATGGTTTGCTACAAACAAACTGATGATAAGTGTTGATAAGACTAAGATAATTAAATTTCATTCAACAAAATAAATCTGATCTACTCTTCTCAGTCAATGATAAAGATCTGACGGTGGTGAACTGTGAGTACTTCAAATATCTAGTACTGAGCTTGGATGATACTTTAACCTGGACACATTAGTTAAGTACAGCCTGTTTTGTTGTCAGAAATCTGGCTACTGTGGTATCTCCTGCAGCTCTCAAAAATATATATTTTCCTTATTTTCATGCAGTTATGTTCTATTGCATATGTTTTGTGGGCACTTGCACCTAATGGTAACAAAATCTGTCATTTATAGAAGAAAATCATAAGATTAGCAGGGTAAAAGAAAGGAAATAATTTATTAAATTGAAGACATAATAATAAAAGTAATGATAACCATCATTCTTGTAGTTTTCAGCTTAGGCGTAGTAAAGTATGTCAAATCTGGACAAAAAGAAGATTATATATATATATATATATATATATAGATAATTTATTATGTAGTTTAAAATAAAGAACTTAGATATTTTGTAAATAAGTATTTCTTGTAAATTTATGGTTAGAATTTTTTTTACATTGGCTGTCTTATAATGTGGGTTATAATTATTTACTCCTGAGGTCTTCAAATATTTATAGAGCTTGGGATTCTCACAGTGATTTGCCAGTACACATATTCTTCTTTATCTTATATTTTCAACAACTAGGAAACCTTTATAAAAATTCCATTTTAAACCTATACATACTTACAACTTTCCCATTACGGGTCCTTAAAAGTATTAAATTATTTAATTACTGTAACTGCTTAACAATTATGAAGGGGTTATTAAAGAAGAAGCTGAAAGCTTATTTAATAGAACACCTCTTCTATTCATTGGAAGAATATTTTAATCCTCACTGTAAAAAAATTATAATGCGGAATTGGTTTTTAATTAAATGTGTTGAAACTACCTAGTAGGCCTACAGTGATTAATGCTTGTGTTTTCAGTTATTTCCTTTTATACATGTGTTCTAAAGTTGTACTATATTTTATATGTGTTTTAACCATTATCATTCCTAAGTTTGATGACTTGTAAACTTTTTATTTTGTTCTTGTTACTTGTATGTATAATTTTATTTTTTATATGATAAACACTACATATCTAGCCTTGTGGCTGTTATGGGGTTTCATGGTGTGTTTTGTAACAATGAACAACAAACAATACAGATAACATATCACACCATTTTTTCATCATACAACACAGCCACGAAAGCTAAATGACAGTGCTTTGTTTCCTTTCTATCAGCGTTGTCACAGGTAGCGATGTCAAACATACCAACTTTTGAGATGAAACAAAAATTCAAGAAGTAACATATATTTTTGTCAAAAGGAAAGGAAACAAGAACTTAGAATAAGCTCTCAGGGGCCTGCCTACGTACCACTTGTGCTAAACAATTTGGGGGAATGATGTTTGCAAATTCACTTAGTGGCTAGTGCAGTATTGTCTGGCTTGATTGTTGACAACAGTGACTGCCCTTCCCTAACTATGCCACAGGGTGTAAAGTAGATGTGCTACATTCCACATAGTTGAAATTATAATGTTGCATTAGTTTCCATGCTTTGTTGTTGCTGGAGTTCTTGTTTGCTAGTCAGTAAAATGAATTCAGTCTTCATTGTATTTCAATGAAGCACGCCTTTACAGTTTATTTTTAACTTGCTATGGTTTTTTAGTTTCACACAGAATTTCTATCGTCATTGTCAAACAAAGGTGAATATTGAATGTAGACTGTAACTCAACAGTGAATAATTGTATGCAGTACATGCTAATTATATTTTGCAGGCACTTGTTTGGACTGATGTAAACTAATCATAGCAGTTGAGTACTGTTAACTTACATTTAAAAGAGCTTCTTCAGCAGGTAAGATTAGTTCTCTCGGTATAATTTACAAATTAGAAGTGATATATTTGTGAGTTAAATAACTATCAGCTGACAAGGCGAGCAGCAGTACAACAAAATTTAAAGAAAATATATTAATTTAAAAAATTTACATCATAATGTTTTAATTTTATATTTTCTTGCAATACTGGAAGGCTGCCATAAAATATCTTATCAGATTAATCTTTCATGTTAATAGATTCACTGCAGCAGGATTCTGAATTATAATAATACGAGATTTTAAAATATTAAACAATTTTATTGAATTTTTTTGCCATCCTAATATAAGTTTAATTTGAATGTTACGTACCTATGTGTAGCAAGTTTGAAACATTTTAGGTATGTTAAAATATAGTTGAAAGGTATTGCAATCTTGTGCATAAATAGACTGAATATAGACGGTTCAGTATGTTACTGTAGTCATATAATAGCCAAGTTGTTAAATTAGACAGCAGTTACACATACAAACACCTGAAATGCAGTAACATGTTTGCGCAAAGTTTCAATAGTTAAAAAATTTACTCGTAGGACACCGTGGAAGTTGGCAGATGAAATTGAAATTAAAGCTCTTCATTGCATGTTATGTATTTTACAAAATGCAACATCCAAAGTTAAATTTTTATGCATTATTTAATTTATTTTATATATAGAGTAATAATATTGTTGTGCTTGTTTCTTTAATATTTTGATCACAGACAATTAATTTCATTTCATTTTGTTGTGGTTTTGGTTGTGTGTACTTTGAAAATTTTTTCTCACCAACTGGCAATTTTCATCTGCTAACAGCCACCTACCCTGCTCGAGTCCTCGAGAGCAGTAGTAATCTAATAGGAGATTTAGAAGCTGCTGTCATGACTTCTTTGGAGCATGTAAACTTTATTTTTAAACAGAAAATACTTGGTTCATTGTACACAGCAGCTTATACATTGTAATTATAGTTTACATATCATTGAAAACTAAACAACATATTTATAATGTAAATATCTTAAACATAAAGAGAAAATATTTTTGTAGCAGATGAAAGAAGACTAAAGTTTTCCGAAAAAAAAAAAAAAATAACTGACACACTTCATCTCGTCGTGCTGTCACCCACTAACCACTTGGGCGAATAGTTGTCGCACACCAGAGTGGTGCGAACATACATACACAGCAGAACTGTTGTGGAATCAGCCTCACTTACTCGTTCCCTCGTACTGACCCAGCCAACACAAGGAAATTCTTCTGTCTCCGCCGGTGAATAAATTATTTATTGGTATATAAAGGCGTTTAATCTTTGCAAATATCCAGGATCTCGTTCACCTCTATACGTACCAAATGTAGCTGTTTAAATGTTATAAGTTCTTTTCCAAATTGGTATGAGAATTTCATATACCACATGACATAAAATGAAATATTTGGAAATATTTTTCATAATTTTGTAATGTTTTATTAATTTAATCCTCTTGAATTTTTTTTATACTATTGTAAAGCTGATGACCTTGTTAAAGATATGGGAACCAGAACCTGATGCTGTGCACATGCATATAATGTCTATATTTCAGTATAACCATTTCTAGCAGTGAAGTGGTTAAACAGTGTTGTAATCAAATAATAAATATGTAATCATGATGTTTATTGTGTGTGCACATCCACACACACACACACACAGGCTCAAATTTCAGAAGACTGATACTTATTACTGTGAATACTGTCGCTCAGAATACTTTATTCATATTGTACTGTTTAATTATTTTTAAGTTGTAACTAGTTGTGTTTTAAAATATTTCCAAGTTTATTGATAATTGCATTAATTGTGTGTTTAAATATTAATAGTTTTTATATGACAACAAATACCTATTTCAAGACTTTTATCTGTATAATAAATAAATAGTAACTTATTTAATTTGGTATTTACAATAATTATAGAGCATTAAAGTTGAAACAGTAACATATAAAACTTAAATATTTAAAAAACCTCCACACATAAAATGACTCCTTGAAAAAAAAATTCTATTTCACATAATTATTGTCTTTTAAATGTGTTGGGGTCTACTAAGTAAACAAAATAGATGGATAAAATTAAATAAATTCAAGCAGAATAGAACAAAATAACTAGACTAAATCCACAAAATAATGTCTGTATCAAATAAAAATTTAATTAAATGCAATTTATAGTTTAGCCTTATCTTTTGGAGTTGTCACATTTATAAAAACAATACATGTAAGTTTAATTGGGAGTTACTTTTTTCCCCCTAGTTTACTAATTTAATCTGCAAAGTTTGTTTGCTTAGTGCTCTGTTCTCTGCTACATTTAAGTGTCGACAATAATATGAAAATGTTATTTTTTACTTTTTAAGGGATTATTTTGTCTTTTTTTTTAGCTTACATTTTACAGATGTATTTAAAATTAGCAAGTGATGAAGCTAATCATACAGAAAGATGATGTACATTGCATGGAGGTTATGGAGCACTCAACCTGGGGGAAGTACTTGACTCTCTATACACACACACTCACTCACTCACTCACTCACTCACTCACTCACTCATCATTCCTCACTCTCCACTCCCTCACTCTCTCACTCATCCACCCACCCACTCACCCACCCACTCCTCACTCACTCATCACTTCTCACTCACTCATCACTCCTCACTCATTCATCACTCCTCACTCACTCATCACTCCTCACTCACTCATCACTCCTCACTCTTCACTCCCTCACTCTCACTCATCCACCCACTCACCCACCCACTCACCCACCCACTCACCCACCCACTCCTCTCTCACTCACTCATCCACCCACTCACTCACCCACCCACTCACTGTTCTCAGGGGTCAGTAATCATGAAAGTTGAAAACCGACACACACAGACAGATATCTACAAGCAGATTCTCACCACCCTCCATGCCAGAAAAGATCTGTGCTTAATACACTCGTTTTTAGGGCTAAAAGTATTTGTGAAGAGCAACACCTGGCCGAGGAGTTCAAACACCTGACTGCGGCGCTAGAAGCCAATGGTTACAACAGCCGTGAGATACAGTAGACCATCAAGGCTGATTGTAAGAAAAAGGAAAAGGAAAAACTAAATCATATTGCTGTACTGCCCTACATCAAAGGCACCACTGACCAACTGGCCCGCCTCCTCAGGAAACATGACATTCATACAATAATGAAGCCCATCAACAAAATAAGCAGTATAGTAGGATCAGTTAAAGATAAAACTCCACCCGAAGAACAAGC
>PNEQ01000969.1:45786-62208 GCA_003012365.1 Medauroidea extradentata | reverse complement strand
ATCATTGACATTACACTCATGGGGATTTGCACCAACTTTAACAATTTTTTTCTCAGAAACTACTTGGCCCAGGGAGGAAAAATTTGGTACAGTTTCATAACATGATGGTATTAGCAAGTACAAAAAGTTTCATTAAAATCTGAGACGGTGGGTGTCATTTTGAATCTTTACTGGTCTATTTGACGTGGAATGACCCCCCTTTTAAATTTGAGAAGATTCCGTATTGATTTTGTCGTTCGCTGTCACTTTGTTCTTTACTTCCAACTTGTAATTTCTGCTTCATTTTTCTATCAGCTATGCACAAAACGCATGTTGAGTGTGGAAAAAAGGACGTGGAGAAACAGGGCCAATTTTATCTATCCGAATATACACTGTCATATAACTCGCATAAAAACTGTCTCAGTCCATGCTTTAGAACATAATAGGGCGAGAAGACGTGGCAGAAGAGACAGGGAGAGACTAGGGCACATTGTCTTGTGCACCCCTAAAATACATCACATGTGACCAAACTAAAAGCACTGCCTTCCTCTTTGCGATCAAACTCTTGTGTGCATGAACACGTAAACTCCCTCTCTTTCTCTCTCTCTTGCAGCTATTACTTTACTGTCCTCCCCTTCCTATATCAACACTTCACAAGAGGGAATGTATGGCGACGCGACTGTACAGACTGTTAGAGAGAAGGGAAATGCCGACTAGTGACATTTACAGTGGATTCTCTATGTATTGAAACCTAATGGATTGAAATACCTGCATCCAAGAACACATTCTGGGGCCGATTAATTTATTTTACAGCATTTTAAGACCACATCCATTGAAATCCCTCATGTATTGAAATTTTTTGTCAGTCCAATGAGAAACGGTGGATAGAGAATCCACTGTAAATGGCACTTCCTAGAGATTTCCAGCACAAAAGTAGGGTGCTCATGAGCTGACGCTACAAATTAAGTGTGTCTGATACTAATTAAAGAAAAGAGCCGAGCTCTACACGAAACTCCAAAAAAGGAGCTAACAAAAAAAAAAAAAGAGCACAACTTTCAGTTAGCTCATTCCAACCACTCCACTGTCTTGCTTCCCTTTTATGACCCTGAGTTGCAGCTGTAACTATTCTAGGTGTTATGTAATCACTAAACACCAAACATACATACCATAAAAATGTTTGTATTTGTTAGATGAGAATCAAATAAAGTTTCAAGAACAGTACACCTGGTACACGATGTTCATTATAAAATTAGTTTTGGAGACCTCGCTGCAAAGAATATTAATAAACACAGTGCTGTAACATCCGACACTTGACTTCTCAATATGATGAAATTGATAACACTATGTATTATTTACACTGTGGCATTTATATTAACAAGAGGCATACAAATTGACTGAAATTAAATAATCAGGGTTTTAAAAGCTTTCAACTTATCATGAGTTACGTACAATGCATTTGGTATGAACAGTCACAGGTTTAATCAGTTAAGGCCACGGTGGCATTGACAAAGCCAACAAGGAGCGATTAACATATTTCCATTGTTCCCAGGAAAAGAGCAAATGCAATGCAGTACACACGAGCCGCAATTACAATCCTCAACACATGTATTAACTACCAAGCAACAGCCAAAACACAGTACATATTTAACTATCTGCGGCAAACTGAGCGTGAACATGAAAAAATGCTTGTCTCATCCTTGTGGGCAAAACTAAAACAAAGAGCAGCTACAAATTCACAAACCGTGTTCACACCCACCCTGCTTCCAATGTGCCGGCGCCGGGACGACATTGGACTCCTGGAGTGGCTGCGATAGAACTCTTTCCGCCTGTCGCTGTAGCCATAGTACTTGCCACGAGGGCTGTACGAGCGTGAGCGTGAATGGGAGTAGCGTGACCTGTAGCGCTTGGGTGATCGTGAACGGCTGCGGGACCTATAACGCCCGCGGTACGACATCTTCCTTGAACGAGAGTGGCTCCTAAAATATTACACACATTTTTAAAAACCATGCTCAAAGAACATACTGATTATACATATTACTCTTAAGACTACACAGTATTATAAACCTGAAAAATCCATCATACAGATAGCTGCATTATTGAGTCTACTGCAATTTATGTAAAAATAAAAAACATTATTTTGATGCAGCATACCATATTAAAAGTTCAAGGTCATATTGACGCTGTAGACAAACAAATAAAATTTACAGTGAAACTTCAAAACTAACTTCATTTAAATGTTTGCAGTATTACAAAGTACTTTTCCTTCTCTTGGCAAGTTTTCTCTGTACATACAATTATAATTACAATCCATTGATAAAATGATCTAATGGTGGCGATGTTAGTTACAGCACTTTCAACAAATACAGCTAAAAAAGTCTAATACAGTAAAACCCTGCTCGTACGGCACTCGGTTCGAACGTACACTTTGCTTGTACGTACAGATTTCCGCAAACAATGAAAAATAAAATGGAAAAAATAAAAATTTTAGTAATTAAAAATCAGTCGCAGAGATCTAATAAAATGTCTTTATAAGTCGCAATATGTATAAGCAATATAGGGGTAAGAGTTCAACCCTCAAATAATGTGTTTCACGACGAAAACTGCAAAAATTCATTACGAAACACCATTGCGTGCGTAAGCCGCGGAGCGCGAGATAGGTCACTGACCCACCGCCAGCTGTTTCTCAGAGCGGCATCCGCTTCTCTCTCTCTCGCTCGCTCTACCTCTCTCTCGCTCTCTCTGGCGACATCTGTGCTGCTCATTATATCTCATGCCCCGCCCATAGCTGTCGCTGCCAGCCAATGTCGGCACTGGGTGGGCATCACAAGCGAAAAAAAAAATTGTAACTCCGCCATTTTCTTTCTCTTCTCTCCCCTCGATGACACAAGTCACAACGGCACCATTCATCCTGAGGAATTACTCGCTATGTGTAGGTTTCGATTTTTGCTTTTCTTCACGGACAGCAATTTGGATTTTGATTACAATTTCGAAATGGAAAGTGTACACGACGAAATATATCAGTTATATATAATTTTGTAATAGGCCAAATATAATCACGAGCCATTTATACACACTATTTTGAAGTTAGGCCTACATGCTACGCTGAGGCCATACATTTTTATAGTCATTTACCGTTAATTTTAATTGTTCGTGTTTTACGGACATTATTTTGCTCATAATTGAATTGGAAAATTTCACTACTCTATGTTTTATCACAGGAACTAAAATAAAATAATTTATTTTCTCACAAGAAACACGTAAACGTTATGTTGTATCGTGTTGTTCAAGAGATAATGTGCTACATGTTTTCGTTCATTTTAACTGACTTTGTAGTCTTTTTTTTAAAGAAATGACGTATAATTTAAGTCAGAATATAGTATTGCACTATATAAACGTTAACTTAATACATAAAACAGACGTGAATACAACTTCTACCCCATAAAGAGAAACCAACACGCCTTGTTAATAATCCTGTACGTTTAGAAGTTACTGACATACATTTCGGATATTATTTTGTTTATATCACAGCATCCTATCAAAATGATTCTTCTTTATCAACCGAAAACACTATTAAACGTCTTATTTGCCAGTGGCATAAGTAAACACAGCAAATATTGCCTGGTGAGTTAATGGCGACGTTGCATTCTTGTTATTTGTCGTTTTACATACTAATTTATTTTTTATGCACAAATAGAACATTAATTTGGTCCTATCGGTTCGTACGGACAACTCGGTCGTAGGGACAAATTTTGGGGAACCGAGAGTGTCCGTAGGATCGGGGTTTGACTGTACATTATTTGCAAACTCAGGCCAGTTAAAACCTTATTTCAAACTGAAATAAAATCAGCACCCTAAAGGTTAATGACTTACTTCCCATTTACTCTGTATTTGCTAATTTAAATTTACAACATTGGTTTCCATTTACTCCCTTTGCATAGCTGCCAACCTCAATGGTTCAAAAATAGTACGATTTTCAAAATGAATAAAATTTTGCATAAACGAGTCGCGCCATTTCACGTGTTGTATATAATGTGCCATCGAACTAAAACACTTTAGCAATTTTTTGAAAAAAATACCACACTGTGAACATGTCAAAATGTATGCAAAATAAATTTAGAATATGCTGAATAATTAATAAAATTAGTTACAATTTTGACTACTATTCATATGTTGTGTTCATGGCTAAAATTACATAGCCTCTCTAGGGCTATTATAAAGCAAACAAAAACAGGGAAATTACTGAACGTATTTTACTGTAGGCTTTACCATCATAAAACTGTTTTAATTTTAACACTCATACAAATCTAAACCAACCTGGTAAAGGTAGTTTAGGTTTCTGCAACTTTACAAACTTTACCGATTTCTGGTAACACCGCTTATAAATTTTCTTTCACAGTTCCATAAATGCATGAAAAATTCTTACATCACGCAAATTAGGTAATTAAATCACACTTTGCACATCTAACCACAACTCTCCGACACTGCAAATACTGTGGATTTGAGAAATAAATTGTACATCGTTGAATGTGCAGATGTGAGAGTATCTTATATAATATTAATACCACATGCTTTAAATTTTTGAACAGTTTTTTACATCCACACGGTTTGGCAATTACTGTATATAAAAACGTAATTGTAAAAACCACAAAGTTAAATTTCCCAGACATGAAACTTGCAATATTCCTACGTTTTACGACTGTTAAATATGTGATGTCGATACAAGTACCAGCACTAAAATACGCCGGCACACACAATAACAAAATTATACATTTAAGTTTGACAAAAACCAGGTTTACAAACACTACACAACTACAATATGAGTTTCCATATTTCCTGCAAAAATAAGAATTAAACGATAGTTTCCTTCGGTTCACAAGATTTGATGCGTGTTCTTGGGCAATTACTACAAGGAAATGGTAAACTGGAAAAACACTTCAAATTAAAACAGTCTCGTGACTTTTGTTTGCATGAGCCACGACAGCCATTTCACCAGGAAGACAACTACAATCAATCGGGTGTGTTCGGCAATGTTCAGGTTACGTTCGTACGATGCGTGAATAATACGGTATTTTGTAGTGAATAATCTTGTACAATGGCTACAAATGAAGCACGCTATTTCCCGAAACTACGGTAGTACAATTTTCTTTATTATATACAACACTGTAAGCCAGATCTACATACCACATGTTCGGTACCGTAATTACAAGACTTCAGTACTAAATTTCTTAATATGAATTAACCAAATGGGGAAAAAAACTGAAAAACTTGAAAATCGTACAATAATTCACATGAATTGTACAACCGTACAACAGGGCACAAAATCGTACATTGTACGGGAAAATCGTAAGAGTTGGCAGCTATGTCTTTGCTAATTTAAATTTTTAAAATCAAAAAGACAACATATTTTAATACTGTTACATAGAAATATAAACAATTGTTATTACCAGGATACCTAATTTTCTATTAAAAATTAAAAATATTACAATTCGGTTAGTAATTGAGTTACAATAAATACTGTAATTTTTTTGAAAAAATTAAGCCCAGAAACAACACACATTTGCAAAAACAGCACAATTACGAGCCTGCGGACATAGCAGTATCATTACTTCTTTTTCAAATAACTGCAAATATAATTACTTTTAATTTACATTACATTATTAATACGTACACGACAATATTAAACCAACAAATCAGAGCAAAATAGCAACATTAAACACAACTTAAACCAATTTTTATAGCAGCAACAGAAACATGTGATTATGGGGCACAGGTGGGTTTAAACAATTTAACTTTTTTTAACTTTCAATAATTCCTTCTTAAGCATAAATATAGTTCAGAATCTGGCACACATATGCAAAGTTTGATGTATTGTATTCCTAAAATTAGAACAGAATTATCTAAAGTAGTGATAGTAATAGCTATAATTTAATGTAACAGTATGTTAAGATGCTCTCTACGTACGCACCATGTAAACATACAGACATTTAAAACCTACGAACATGGCAATATTTTACCACTTCTTTTAACTAATGGACAAATATTTTTACCGTAAATTGGTTCTATCCAGTTGTATTTTCAGTTACTCTCACAAGGTACAAGCTGTTTATGGTAAAGTTAGCACTTTCAAAATAAAATTTACAAACAAATAACCCAAATTGACATACAATGACTGCACGTCTCAAGATGTATAAAGTTGCCAATATAGGCTACAAAAGAAGTTCTGCATATATCCTTGCTAAATCTGAATTTATGGTAAATAAATGGTTCCTTTATGCTGTCGTTACGTACTGTAGAAAATTCCATACAAAGTTAACGATTTAGGGCCAGTTGTATCAACTCCGGTTAGCACTTGGAATAAATTTTATTCTGTTATGCTATAAAGGTGTTGTATGAACTCTCGTTATCGCTATTCTCCGTTCACTATAAGTTGAGTTCTGAAGTAAACAAATAACTTAATATCATTGCACTTGGCTAGATTCTAATTGGCTCAATTTGTGCAACGTGCCGACGTACTATTTCCAACCTACAAAACTGTGTACAGTCGGTATCATATGAAACATCAAATATATTAAAACAATATTGTGTGAAAATTTCATACATGTTATCGACATACGGAAATAAAAATTACATGAAAACTTGATAAAAATATTGACATGTGCAATTACAGTATGTTTCAAAATTTAATTGTAATTATCAAGCCATGATTAACAATCATATTCAAATATTCTGGTACTAACGTATCAAACATTTGATACTACATACAGAAAAAAGTTGTCAACAAAATATGATTAAACTCACTTTACTTTAAAGTCCTCCTGGATAATTTTGTACTTTGTTTTGGAATAATTACGTTTATAAATCACCAAACAATCTGTCGATAATTCACGACACACATTCATTATTTTTTTATTGTAAAGAATGTTATCAGAGATTTTTATTCTTGCCTTATAAAACATCACCGCAGTTTGTTTGGTAATGAAAACATATATCCACGTTTCTAAAGCCATACAAGACATTTTCACTGTACACGCCCAGCGTTACATAAACTATTCCGTATGCAATGTAAACATAAACCAATGCGAGGAAAGAATGAAATAGGTCAAGGAATTTTCATTCGGACGAACTGGAACGGAAAATGGATACACGGAAAAACCATTAGCAGTAGCCACAACATTGACGTGTTAATGTCAAAAAATACCTTTAAAAAAAAGTAAATAAATAAAACATATCTGATTGTGATAATTCTGACTTATTTTTACAGGGGTAATCCGGGGTAATTATTACTGAACTAAACTTTTGGTATTTTCAGAGTATCGTACATCTTTAAATACTGGCAAGTGTACCAAAAAACTCGTACGTTTAACAGTACGTCAGTCGTTAAATAACTTGTGAATCAACTGTACAGACGCGTCGTCCGCTAACTATAATTACAGCAATAAACACATAGCGTCGTAGATTGTGTTTGTAACGTCTGTATATTTTAGATATTTGGTAATAAAACTCTCTCATTAAAGGGTATTGATCCCTACCAACTTGGATTTATCCGTTTCTTCTCGATTACTTCTGTTCCAGTCGATGTATCAAAAATTTTGTCACGACAGGGCATACATACAAACTTAACCGATTTTCTGTATTTGCTGGAACCATAATACATTCATTATTTTGCAACGGGAAACAGCTGAAAAGGTAAAATTGCTTTATTTAAGGGAGCGATTACAGATGCTAAAAAATAACAGAAACAATGTCATATGGATTCCAAAAAGTGAAAAACTATAAACTATGCCTCGTCAGCGTGAAAAAAGCAAAACAATATGGCTATTCCCTGGTTTATAAGAAAAACCGATGTGACAGGGATCAATACGCCTTAAGTGACGAAGTAGTAAATTTATATGTACACAACAGATAAAGATCTATTTTTTATGCAAGATCACAGTGCACAGCGGTTGGCAGCCAATGAAAATGTTTGTTTATCCTAAAACTCAACATAGAGTGAATGGAGAATAGCCTGTGAGTTTACTATCTGGCTACCTAACCTACCGTGGAAGAACCAGAAAATAACACGAAAGGAGAATAGTGGCGAAGTGAGATGATAGATGATTTATAAGATGGCTGTAGCAGTCGTAAAAATTCTGAAACTTATTTAAGCTAATACAAATTTTACACACTGCGTCAATTTAAGGTATTATATTATGAAACTATAACTGAGTGTGAGTGTATGGTTTAAGAGAAAAAAAAACTAACTGTGTAGACAGTTATATGCTTCGAATACGGTGGCGCTAACCAAGCAAATTCACGTACAGTATCGAAACTGAATATAAATCTGTGCTTTGAATATCCACCCATGTTACACAATTCATTTAGTATCATTTAAAATTAAAATGGTATTGATTGCGTTCATGACTTCAGCCACTTTTGACTTTTGCAATATAAATGTCTCGCATCTAGCGTAATGTTCTGATATGTTTTCGTAACCTCAAATTGTGTATGAGAACATTTCAGTAATTCCAACAGAATCTTTCTTAAAAAAAAAAAAAAAGCTAATAATGAACTCAAACTCTTAATTTTTATAATTTCATCACATATTTTGATGGTAAGTGTACATGTATACTAATAACTTAGGTGAAATGTGCAATATAGCAGAATACAGAAACAACATGGTACAAATTTTTTTTACTGTTTCACATTACCCTTGTAAAATTTTTAATTTTTGGTACATACTTTGTAAATCATAGAAGAAAAAAATAAGAACATAGCACACTTGTTAAGAGTACAGTTTTCAAAATAAAAATGCTATATTTCTAATAATGATATTGCCAACATATGCATTAAAGCACCACCAAAACTCTTTTAACATGAACTGGGTACTTAAGAGAATAAGCTAACAGTGTTAACTAACAGCCTGTTAATTAGTTGATACAACTGGCCCTTAATGTTGAGAATACAAAGAGAAAGCAATATGTAGTTTGAAAAATCCTTCTGTTTGCTAGAAACCATCTTTGTCACTGTTTATCTGTTTGCCAATACATGGCGTTCACTACCCTCATCACACACACTTGCGGTTACAGAAACTACATACAATAAAACTGAAATGTTACCAAATGTATAGCCAAAAAATTCAGAGCTACAATATTTCACAGAGTTGTTAGTTTCAAAGTAGCTAGTCAGCTTCAGAATCACTTCCTAGCTGCACAAAAACTACAATACAGTAAAACCTCTATTTAGTGAACCTCATTACAACAAAAACCTCTGTATAACAAAGTTTGTATTTGGTCCGTTCAAAACTGTATACAAAACAAAGCATTTTCCACTCTTTATAACAAACTTATTTTTGCATCTTTGACACAAAACCCCTTTATAGCAAAGGCTTTGAGAAGTTTCACTGTATAGTATTAAAATTTTTTTAAAGTTTATCTTGTTTTACAGAATTATATTTAAAACTTAAAAAACTTGTACGTAATGCATTTACGAAAACAAAACATAAAAGAAAATTAAAGGATTCAGCATGTCGTAATTCTCGCAACAAATATATATTCCATAACAAGAAATATGTATAATTAAATTAGATATTTTACTGTACATTGAACAGTTTTGTAGAACGTGACTCAGTAACAGTTGTTTGAAACAAAGTTAGTGGAGCATTTTATATTTAAAATTAAATTTTTTACGTAGCTGCAAATGTTTGATATTTATAACTGTGCTAAGAAAATCAATACCGTATATATTTTAGGATTATATAACCAAAGTCCTGTAGAATGACTCAAAGCAACCATCCTTTCAGTGTTAATGTAGAAAACAACAATTGAAATATAATTTCCGTAGAGCTAATACTGAGAAATAATACACACTTGCCAGTACCTCTTTATAATGAACCCCTTTATAACAAATATTAAAAAACTTGGTCCCTTCAGTAGAGGTTTTACTGTACACCTTTACATTTCACTTGACTGCTATGAATTAAAAAAAAAAAAAACCAATCACACTTATACAGAAAATCAAAATGGGACGAGAAGAAACTATGATTTTGTTTCATATTTTTCAACTATTCTTGCAATGGGAACACGTTACAAATCCAAGATGAGTTTTGGACATACACCATTGCAACAAACTGTGTCTAAAAAAAAAACAGAAAATACACAGACAAGTAAATAACCAGAAGGATTATGTTGGAAACTGGCAAATGAAAGACAAATCATGCAATTCTGCAAGTATTTCAGTCAACTGGTTGAAAATAAAATTGGATCAAACTAAAACAGGCAAATAAAATCAAGAAAGTCGCACAGATAATTACTTTCGCGAAAGGAATTCTGCCAGTGAGTGGCAACTTGTATAATACATACGTAAAGCAGTATCTTAAAATTTGTTGACGTGAACATCAACAGCATATAAGATAGGACTGCAGATTTTACACAAATATTTATACAAATTATGACAGTTGTAACCCAACAAAAATTTAATTACACACATAAGTTGTTACATTTTGCAATGTAAAATAAGGAAATATACAAACCAGCTTCCACCTGCCTATGGTTGGTTTGAAGCTATTATCACTCGTGTTCTATTTAGACTTAATTATACAAAACATCTGTAAACCAAAATTGCAAATGAATCACCAAAAACCAAAATACAAATAATTTTTTAAACAAAATTTTCTCTATTAAAAGTACTACATATTTAATAAACACCCTCTTTACATTTCTTACCCATAGCGCATAAAAGCAAAGTTTACAAACGTCATAACCTCTAGCTAGCGTAATACATCTTCAAGAATTATCTTCTTTCTTTAAATTCCAGATTCTTTTCTCTCTTGAATGAACTTCACATTGTTGTTCTTTTCTTCAAACATTCAAAAATGTTGACCATGTTTCTCTTCACTTCTATTAATTCCCTGTTTTAGATTCTCCCAATTAATGTTCCATGCAACATTACTACCTTCTTAATCTACTGTTCCTTTTCCTTAAAGCAAAATAATACAGCTAATTTGACAAATTGTAAATGAGCAGAAAAATAATAATTAGTGTATAGAGCTCTTTAATCAGTTTCTAAAACAGTAGTGAAGGTTTCCACCATTCTTCACACTAGACCTACACAACCACAACCATATTTGCTTGCATAATACCTACATGCATTTGACCAAATTTTCCCCCAAAAAATTTGTTTTTTTTTTTAAATCTTGCAGTAAAGATTTTTTTGCATAAAACATTTACAAAGTATTTCTTCTAGATTTCACACAGTATGGCACAATATGTATTGCATTAAAACATAAAAATATAGCTATAAGTAAAAGTAACCACAAAACATTACAGCACCAAATTAGATATTCATGGTGGTTTACATGCATGCCTACTGCTAATTAATGAATACAACAGCAAATTACAACACAAAAATTGGTCAGATTGTTCTTAAGATGACATGTGTTGTAAACAAATCGAAGTAAATAAAGAATATGAATCTACTGTTGATCACATAACAAATGTCTATCCCATGTAAGAATTCCGTATTTTGACAGCAGATGCTACCAATATTTTTAACACATGCCTAACACGTAGCAGAATAACTACCATTTAAAACAACATGACGTGATCATATGACTTGATGAAGCAGTAGTGGCAGGCCTGATCAACAAATCGGTTAACTTCCATCGCCGACATTGAAAGTAGTGTGTAACATACGTGAAAAATAAGTAAGCATTTTGAGAAAAAAAGGTAAGCATTTTGAGAAAAATAAGTAAGCATTTTGAAGGAACCGTAATATATTAGCACGGTTATGTATCCAGCATTAGTCAGTTAACTATTTTATTCTATTCAAACTACGTGATTTCTGTAACTATTTTACAAGCAATCGCACCATTATCAACGTACCGGCAACCAAAACAAAGGACGCCATTACGTAAGCTTCTTGTGTGTTCGTGTGTTGTAATTAGTTTCTTTTAAGGTGTTGTTATAAATTCTGTGCATATATTTAATGTGTTGCAATGTAGGAATTAAAATACATGGCCTGTAATCGCTAACGACAACTGGATATTTTAAGACATGTTTTGGAAGAAGGAACTAGAAAAACGTTCATTTTTTCAGCATCATGGCATGTCTACAAAAACAATCGCTAATAAGATGCTAAGTAAGAAGCAGTGTTCTCCCCAAGCCCATTTTGCCGGGCGCCCCACCCGGCTAGTTTTCTTTACCACCAGGCTAAGAAACAAAGATTCCCATCAACACCATCAAGCTTATTCCACGATGCACCCAGCTGGTCTCGTGAACCACCCAGCTCTAAATACTTGCTGGGGAGAACACTACAGCAGGTTATCCATCCAGAGAAAAGTGCTACAAACAATAAAAAAAATGTAACCTACCTTTTATTTTAACGGAATTTGTGTTATATTTGTATGGGTCTTGTGGGCGTATATGTGAACATGCTTTTTCAAATCGCAAACTCAAAAAACTATTTTTGTACAAAAAAATACGTTTTTTTTATGTATGGCAAGTAAGTGGTACCATATTTTAATATCAAGTCCACATGAGATTTTGTGTCTGTCAGCTGCAAAAGTGTAGGCCTAGGCCTACATATTACCAGAAGAAAAGGGCAGAAAACTTAAGCCTATGTATTTCCCAGCAATTAAAGTGTGTGTGTTTAATCATGTGTGTTAACCTAAGATTTAAAGTTGATTTGGGAAATTAGTCCTACCCATGTTTGTTTATTACCTACGCTTCTTTGATAAACCACTGATATTTCTAAGGTATGCCCTATCCACAAAACGTAAGCTTTTTTAATAGTCTGCTACATGAAACTTTAACCACTTTATGATTTTACAGTGCAGAACAGAATTGAAGGCAACAAGAAAAATAACTGAATTAATGCTTTCATGTATGTATACAGTGAAACTTCCCTTAGCGGACACTTCCGAATAGCGGACACTTCCGAAAAACTGACATTTTTCCAATCACCGGCAGATTAACATGGAGCCTTATGGAGAAATACTCTCCAAATAACGGACATTCTTATTAACGGACGCGGACACATAATAAGTATTGAATAACGGACAAAATGCGCAAAAAAGGGGCGCGAAAACAGTCGCAAAGCAGCTTCAATTAATGTTTCGGCAGCGAGTCGTAACTAAGAAAGTGCGATTTGTACACCCCTTGTAAGCAGGTAGCGCGTAGCCTCGAGTTATCTCGACCCCCCCCCCCCACACACATGCACGCGCGCAGCTGCCGTGTAACTCGATCCTCCCACCACACACGCATGCGACGTGTGTTGTAGCGCTTAGTCGTTGTTTACTCTTCTTTTCATGCACTTCACGTAATAGTGTAGCAGTCGTAATCGAGAGACTTATTTTGTGTGAAATGTCTCAGAAGCGTAAACGTTTAACTTTAGAGGATAAATTAGCTGTGATTAGGATGCGTGAAAAAGAAAAATTAAGCGTCCGTGACGCTGCGAAGTTCGACGTGGGGAAAACTCAGATTGCCGACATAGTAAAAAATAGAGAAGCAATACTGAAGTCGTGGACGGAGAATAGCTGCGGTTCCAGCAAACGTACATTCCCAAAAATGGATGGACTGACTGTAGATACACTAACGTTTGAGTGGTTTTGTAGCCTCTGTTTCTTTCTTTCTGAGGCTGTGACGTTTACTCGGCAGATTGATAGTGTAGAAAACATTTTTTTTTCATGCCTTTCATTCAATTAAGTGAGCCGTATGAAAATACTCGAGTTTAGCCAAATGCATATGGAGTGAGGATTTGTTCACATACTCGTTGAGAACAATGGACAAATTAGGGTGACATGAGCTGCAGTTAACGTAAATTATGCACCACAAAACATTGGCATCAAACTTTTTTTTTAATAACTACCCACGTCGATCTCGGAAACTTTGACACACGACTCGGAAATATTTCACGTGCCGAACCGGCTGACAGTGCGAGCGAGAGCGAGAGCAAGCGACGTGTAGACAAGGCACACAGTCTCATGCTCGCGCGCGCCAGTGTGTGTGGATGAGTCACGTCGGCCAGCCAGCTGTATCGGCGCGTGGTAAGATTTATTGCCGTACATCGTCGAAAGGTTTTAAAATTTCTCCGAAAATACCACAAAAATTTGGCCTTGGACTAGCGAGAGTTTAACGCAGTATAGAGTTAAGAAAATTATGTAGGTCTACCATTTTTGTATTTAAATTTTTTGTATATGTACTATATTTTTTATATACTACTGTAATTCCTAATAGCGGACACTTCTCAATACCGGACATTTTATTATGCACCAGAGGTGTCCGGTATTGGGAAGTTTCACTGTATATATATATATATATATATATATATATATATATATATATATATATATATATATATATATATATATATATATATATATATATATATATATATATATATATATATATATATATATATATATATATATATATATATATATATATATATATAATTAGTTTAAAGATGTTTGTTTGCACTGTCGTATGCTCTTGCAGCTTCAGTTTATTATAACCAAATAAGCTACTGTTATTTAAACTTTTTAGGTGTCACGTTAAAATTAAAAAATAGATACAGTAAGTTATCCATAAAAGTATTTTTTTTTTGTAATGTCATTAAATGTGACAATTTTGAGTTGTTATATTAACTGAACTACTGAATAGTATGAGGCTATCCATTGCTACAATATGAAATAATTTTCTATTAAAATTGCCCACCTAACCCTAGTAAGAGTTTTGTGCAGCCTGTTTTGAAAATTACCTTACTTTTCTGAGATCTAAAAATAACCTATAGAAAATCATAACACACTTTGGATTCTACTGCAATAATACTATACCTTAACTGTTGACTTGTTTTGATTGTCAGCTGGAAAGTACATGGTGGAAGGATACATAATGTTTTTGTTTACATTGCCTTACTTTTTTTATGATGTCAAATAATGGAATTCTTATACGGTATGGACAGTACCAGTCACACGTGAAATTACAAAATTGTTCAAAACAGCATAACCTGTTTCTTTGCGTGCTTGGAGATGTATTTATAAATAACATAATTAAAAAAGTTATGTTTGTACTGCCAAAATGATTACGACGTATTCTTTTCACAACAAACATGGTGCTGTACAAAGTTCTACATGACTTTAGCAATATTATCTGATTGGCTAAGAGAATGATTGTGCTGCACCAAGTTGTGTACTCTCAATAACAGCACAGTCTGTAATGTCTCAAGAGCACACAACATTCTCGTAACCTTCAGACATGTAGCACCTAGACAAGGTTTGAAAATCTGCCCCCAGTAGTTTATTAAACAGTGTACACGTTTGTGAAAATGAACTGTGTACATCCTACACCCACGTGCTGCAGTTTATCTGTTTCAGAAAGACAGGTGCAGTCTTTATGTTTTCTTAAATTCCTTCCCCAGACTTTCAAAACAAGTTTCAGCCTTTATGCAAATAAATACGGTACATACTGTGTGGGTTTTCGCATGTACTCTTTTGGCCGCATCCAATTTCACAGTGTCAACTCTCTAAAAATAAGAATAGAAACTTTAAACAAGTGAAGAATTCCAAAACACTTGATTTTCAAAAAATCATTTCACTATCTTCTCCTCTACAAAGTCAAAGTACTAACTTAAATTTTGTTCTTCCAAAATACTAAGAATTTCTTGAATGGCATATCCCCTTCCGACATTTTCTTTGGCTTCAAAACTTCTTCAATGCTTTAAGACTACAACATATCTCCTAAGTTTTTCCACAAATTGAAACAATGTACTCTTACCAATTTCTTCCCAGTCTATCTAATTTACTGAACTACTAGGTTTGGGTAAACAATAATGGAGGCCCCATTTGACGGCGCCCCACTGGCCATGGAGGGGTAGGCCCGGGAGGGGAAGGGGTGGTCTGGTTCCATCAACTGGCAGTAGGGGGCGCGCGGTCGGCAAGCTGAGCTGGCAGCAGCTCGAGAAGCGGAGCTCAATCTTCGGTCGGGCATGGACGAGAGGTGGTTTAGGCGGGGAAGCCCTCCTCACTGTGTGAAATGGCGGATTAACGACTGCCGCCGGATGATATCCGAGGCTTCATGTGGGTTCTCTGCGCCACTTGGTAGGTGGACAGGAGGAGCATTGCCAAGGGACGTTGCTGCTTGTGTGGTGAGTCCACCTATGCTGACAGCGGAACATCAAGATATGGGCGAGTCTCCCCCAGATTGTTTCCGTACCGTTGAATTCATCGCCGATGGGGTCCACTGAACTTGGGCTTATGGCGATCGTCTAGCTTCCATATATATCAAGCGGGGCCTTAAGCGAGACCTAGAGCGCTGAGTTACAGCAAATGTGACTGCCTGGATGAGTACAGGTTGAGAGTTTATGGAAATTTAATGTCGGCCTTGGGAAAAGGGGATCGTCTACTAACCTTCAGGTTTCCCCGGAATTGCTGGAGACTGTATGCGGATGAATGTTATGAGAGGCGTTAAT